>PVJN01040405.1:0-19289 GCA_004026805.1 Lasiurus borealis | reverse complement strand
GATTGAGCCGCACAAACGTGTGCTCCGTGGATCTCTGAGTCCGCTGCGTGTCTGTGGATCTCTGAGTCCGCTGCGTGTCCGTGCTGATTGGAGAGCGGAGCTCTGGGTCCCCGGGTCCCCAGCTGCTTGATGTGTGCGCAGCTGCCGGCTTCAGATGGCTGCAGACATCCACCTCCCTCTGAAAGATGGCGCGGTCTCCCTAAAATTCCTTTCTTGATTAAGGTATTGCATATGTGTCCTTATCCTCTCATTGTCCTCCTCTACCCCTCCCACTTATGCCCTCACCCCCCTGCTGTCTGTGTCCATCGGTTAGGCCCTTGGTTGGCAAACTGTGGCTCTCGAGCCACATGCGGCTCTTTGGCCCTTGAGTGTGGCTCTTCCACACAATACCACGACCTGGGCGAGTCTATTTTAAAGAAGTGGCGTTAGAAGAAGTTTAAGTTTAAAAAATGTGGCTCTCCAAAGAAATTTCTATTGTTGTCCTGTTGATATTTGGCTCTGTGGACTAATGAGTTTGCCGACCACTGCGTTAGGCTTATATGCATGCATTCAAGTCTTTTGGTTGAACTCTCCCCTTCCCCCAACCCTTCCCTGCCTTTCCTCTGAGGTTTGAGGGTCTGATCCATGCTTCTCTGCCTCTGGATCTGTGCAACTGAGACATTTTAAAGAAGGATCCCGTGTTCTTCAGCTCTCATCAACACTGCTAACTCCTCCCCCATTCTGAGGAATTATGGGTAACATTTTATAGTTAGTTTCCTTTAATGTAGTTAAATATCGTACACTAATTCCAGGAAACCTCTCTTTCATCAGTTGTGTTTTAAATGGCATCCCTGAACCAAGTAGCCAAGTCCATATTTTCCGCAGAAAAAATGATAAAACAAACAAGAAAGACCTGTGTGTTTATTAACATGTTTAGTTTATTTGTGCCAAACAGGAAAAAGCTGTGATTGAGCAAAAGAAAATTAAGAGGGAGGAAAGTTTTCCGGTCCTCAAAATGGAGTCAGAAACAGCGTGTCAGTTTACCTGGCTGCTCTCGGGAATTTCTCAAGAGGATATCTGTGAATACAGATATGTTTGATATGAGGTGTTTGATTTTGTGTGTCTCACTTTAAGTATACTTTAACTTCAGGCCAAAGAGACCTTTCATTTTTTAAAAATCTATTTTTATTAATTTCAGAGAGAAAGGGAGAGGGAGAGAGAAACATCAACGAGGAGAGATCATTGATTGGCTGCTTCCTGCACGCCCCTGCACTGAGAATCGAGCCTGCAATCCATGTGTGTGCTGTGTCCTGACCGGGAATCAACCGTGACCCCTGGTTCATAGGTAGACACTCAATGACTGAACCATGCCTGCCAGGCTAATTTTTATTTTTTAAATGTATTTTATTGATTTTTTTACAGACAGAAAGGGAGAGGGATAGAGTTAGAAACATCGATGAGAGAGACATCGATCAGCCGCCTCCTGCACGCCCCCTACAGGGGATGTGCCCTCAACCGGGATACATGCCCTGACCGGAATCAAACCTGGGACCTTTCAATCCGCAGGCCTATCCACTGAGCCAAACCAGTTTCGGCCAGAGGTTTACTCTTTAAGGAGGGAATTCTTACTGACTGATGGAAAGTAAGAAGATGGCAGGGAGAGGGGAGTCGTTCCCTCGCTCCACACGAAAGGCCCCATTCCTTCCCCCATATATTTTTTTAAAAAAATTATATTTTATTAATTTTTCACAGAGAGAAAGGGAGAAAGATAGAGAGTCAGAAACATCGATGAGAGAGAGACATCAACCAGCTGCCTCCTGCATGCCCCCCACTGGGGATGTGCCTCCAACCAAGATACATGCCCTTGACCGGAATGGAACCTGGGACCTTTCAGTCTGCAGACCTGACGCTCTATCCACTGAGCCACACCAGTCTCGGCCCTTCCCCCGTATCCTGTTTTAGCCTCACATTGTAAGACAAACGCATTAGCCATGCCACACCCCGCTCCGAAGGTCGCCAACACCTCCTCCAAATAACAGACATAAACATGCTCAGTCAACTGGCTGTCTTGGGGGAGATCTGGCCACCAGTGTCACTGAAACAGGGTCAGGTGTTTAGAGAGAAACGCCCGTTTATGGCTTAAACGTGCAAAGAGGAGAGACCACCGGCCAAGCGCACAGTTCTCTGAAAAAGGAAGTTAAGGGCGCCTGTCGCTCCTTCGAGAACACGTACATACATGGAAGGTGACAGAGAGATTAATATGTAAAAGGGGGCTCAGGTTTGCCGGAAAGTGACTGCCATTCCGAGCCCTCCGCCTGCACCCCTGATCTGAGTGTCACGTGGAAAAGGTGAAGAATGACACTCCAGCCCTTCTCTGCTCCTGTCTCCAAAGAAATCCCGGGTCTCTCTTGACTGCGTCCCTCCCTGAAAAGCGTTCTTTATTTTGAGCCCCCCTCTCGCCCTTCTTGAAAGTGAGGGGCATGTCACTGGCTGGACTCCAATCAGCGATGGAAACTGGTGAGAGTCAAGGCAGACCCGGCTGGTGAAATAACGCAGAGCTGGGTAAGTGGAGCCCATTTGGCTGAGACGTGAATGCAGTGAAGGGCTGTATGTAAAGGCCCGATTCTGCACAGCTGCTGAGAGTTCTTAAAAAAACACAACATGTCCCTTGCGAGCTTTCATGCAAAGTGGGTGCTTATTCCCGAGGCAGCCCAGAAATCGGGCCGCTTGTATGTTTTTTCTTCTTAAACATTCTACGGACGAAGGCAGAAAAACCCTGAAAAACCATCGAAACACAAGGAGGCCATAATTTCAACACTTGCAGAATCATACAAAAAATAAAATAAAATAAAATAAAATAGAAAGGGGGCTGGTATTTGAAGTGTTGTTTTCTCTGGCTTTGCTCCCCAAGCCTCGAAAACATTAAACATAGAGACAGCAAACTCCCCTGAGGACAGAAAATATACGTGTTTTTTTTTGTATTAGCGTGGACACATCTCTTTCTTCTTCAGAATTGATGGGGAGCTTCTTTTGGACCTTCCCAGCTCCTCCATTGTAAGCGGGGAGGGGAGGTGAGAACGAGGAGGTGTGAGCAAGATAACGTGGAAAAACCCGAGGAATCTTGAAATACCAGTGGGTGGAAGGAAACGCATCTGCCCATTTTGACTTTCCCATCGGGGCTGGCGGTGCCTGCGTTTCCCCCGCACCTGCCTCTCCCATCCTTCTCTCTGGGAGCGGAGTCAGCAGGGCTTCTAGAAAGGATGTTAACACGCTCAGCTTTCCGGCTTGGGAACAGCCAGTCCCCTCCCTCGGCGCCCCCCGAAGTGCGGTGGGAAAGCATCCTGACGTGTTATTGCTGGTGAGAGGGCAGGAGGCAGAGAGCAGGAAGTGAAGGAGGCTGGTCCCTCAGAGGCACAGTGCGCTCCGACTTTCCCGCCTGCCTGTCCGTGTCCTCATCCTCGTCAGGAGAAGCGGGCCTGCTTGCCAGGTCGCCTTGTTGCAGCAAGAACTGCTGCGGGTGTGGCCGAAAGCAAGCCTCAGGCCGACTGTGTATGGCGGATGGCAAAGAAACAAAGGTCTCCATCCTCCACCTCCTGTGTCGACGCCCGCTTGCAAGGTGACTTTGCCGTTCCTTCCATCAAAAGGCAGCATCTCTTGCTGAAACCGGTTTGGCTCAGTGGATAGAGCATGGGCTTGCAGACTGAAGGGTCGGTTCTGGTCAAGGGCACGTATCTTGGTTGCGGGCACATCCCAGTAGGGGGAGTGAAGAAGGCGGCTGGTGGATGTCTCTCTCTCTCATCGATGTTTCTAACTCTCTCTCTCTCCCTTCCTCTCTGTAAGTAAATCAATAAAATATATATTTTTAAAAAAAAGCTAGCATCTCTTTCCCCACAGTTTGCACTTGGTCTTCAGAACGTAGTGGAAGTGATGCTGAGCCAGGGAGTCCAGGCCTCTGCTGTGGGCAGAGTTCCAACGTGACCCCTAGAAATCCTCCCGGATGATGTAATCTCCTTGCTTTGACCTCCGTGAGCACCTGTGAACATGATGAGCTACGTCATACCAGAAGGAATTTTTCAGATATAATTTTCCAAATCAGTTCACCTTAAGATCAAGAAATTATCCAGGTGGGCCTGACCCAATCGCACCCGTCCTTAAAGCTGGATCTGGAGGCCAGAGACCCCGGAAGTCAGAGATCGGAAGCAGGAGGAGGAGTTGGGGCGCCCTGGCTGCCCGGGAGACGGCCTTGTGGGAAGGAGTGTGGGTGGCCTGCGGCTGCTGAGGGTGAACTCTGCCTGACAGCCAGCAAGGACACAGGGACCTCTGTCCTCCAACCTCAAGGACTGGCTTCTTCCCACACCGAGAATGAGACTGCAAGCTGATATCCCCCACCCGCCAGGCTCTCGATAAGGCGGCCTGACTTGTTCTTAGCCTGGCGATACCCAGAGCAGAGCAGCAGTCATGATGTGCTGAGGGTCTGGTTTACAGAACGGTGGGCTAATCAATGATGGTTGTGTTAAGATGCTAAGTTCATGGTCATTGTGACGCAGAAATAGAAGACGAAGACAGTCTCAAAATACCTGTGCACTGCCATTCTCTCCTGAGGCCTTTTCTTTTCTTTCTTTCTTTTTTTAAAATATATTTTAATTGATTTTTCACAGAGAGGAAGGGAGAGAGATAGAGAGTCAGAAACAACCATGAGAGAGACATCGATCAGCTGCCTCCTGCATATCTCTACGGGGATGTGCCTGTAACCAAGGTATGTGCCCTTGACCGGAATCAAATCTGGGACCTTTCATTCTGCAGGCTGATGCTCTATCCACTGAGCCAAACCGGTTTCGGCTCCTGAGGCCTTTTCAAGGTCATGAGACCACGCCCAGACTAGCCCGCTGGGGAACGAGAGACCACAGAAAACAGAGCAGGGCAACCTTGGAAGCAGAGCCACGAACGTCCCCACAGGTGGCTCCAGATGCCTGAGGTTGCTCAGTCCAGATCAGAAGCACCAGCTTATTCTAGTCTAGGGTGTGACCGGCAGAACCAGGAGTGCTGTGGTTCCCATGTTTGGTCCCCTCAGATTCTTACGTTGAATCCTAGTCCCCAATGTGACGGTATCAGTAGGTGGAGCCTTTGGGAGGAGATTAAGGTCTGAGAGCAGAACTGTCATGTGTGAAATTAATGCTCTTATAAAAAGTAACCCCAGAGAGATCCATTGCCCCTTCCGTCATGGGAGGTTATAGCAAGAAGCTGGCCATGTGAACCAGGAAGCAGGCCCTTCCCAGACACCGTATCTGCTGGCATGATGGTCTGGGACTTCCCAGCATCCCAAACGATGAGAACACTTGCTGTTTGCAAGCCACCCAGTCTGTGGAATCTGCTATAGTAACCTGAATGGGCCAAAACACCGAGCTGTATGAATGATTGCTTTTTTGGTCCATTATGTTGTGCGGGGGTGTGTTTCATAGCAGCAGCATCTAATTGACACACTAGCTATCTTCATCAACAGGTGCCACACTTAATGCTAACATGTATGTTGATGCTTTTACTTAATGCTAACATGTATGTTTATGCTTTTACTTAATGCTAATATGTATGTTGTCACAGTTAGAGAGGATGGAACTGGGCTGAAAAGATGAAGCTTCTCCCTGCCTAGTGCTGAGACCTCACTTCCATGAGCTATTCAGGCAGCATCCTGCCTTCGTGCTGGTGAAAACGGCGGGATGGTTTTGATCAGGATTATTACAGAAGCCATGTTGAAATTGCTCAATGCCCCTCCAATTCATGAAAGATAATTTAGAAACATTTGTTGTGAGCAGAAGCTCAGGGCAAATTATTTTAATAACCCAAATTTTCAAAAGTGTAAATACTAAAAAAAAATAAAATAAAAGGAAGTTGTCTTGCCAAATTTCTGATTATGACTAAAAGCGGACAGGCTAAGGCAGACAACAACTGTGAACAATGAAGATGAGAAGATTTCAGTGCTGTGCGCATGTTGTCGGAGTGGAAAGCTGTGCAGACATCTGTATGTATAAAAGCATAATATGCAAATAAACTGGATGGTGGAACGACTGGTTGGCTATGACATGCACTGACCACCAGGGGACAGACACTCAACAGAGGAGCTGCCCCCAGCCCGCAGGTCCCAATTGCCTGATGGGGAACTGGCGGTGGGTGGTGGCAGACGCAGATAGTGCCATGGCCATGTCACCATACTAGTCACCCCACATAGAGGGCTACCACTGGAGGCAGTGGGCAGGGCCAGTGAGTGGGTGGGAATGGTCAACCTCTTGGTCCCTCCCTCAGCTGGCAGTCTCTGATTGTCTCATGGGGAACTGGGAACCAGGGGTGGGTGGCAGTGGACATAGGTGGTACTGGAGCCCCAATTGCCTGGGCGGATGGTGGCAGAGTGGCAGGGGGTGGGGCTGGCTGCTAGCAGCTGGGGAAGATGGACCCTGATGACAGGCCAGGCCTAGGGACCCTACCTGGGCACAAATTTCATGCGCTGGGCCTCTAGTTTATAAATAAATGCAATGTATCTAGCCCGGCTGGTATAGTTCAGTGATTGAGCATTGACGTGTGAACCAGGAGGTCACAGTTCGATTCCCAGTCAGGGCACATGCCCGTGTTGTAGCCTCAATCCCCAATGTGGGATGTGCAGGAGGCAGCCCATCAATGATTCTCTCTCATCACTGATGTTTCTATCTCTCTCTCCCTCTCCTTTCCTCTCTCTATGAAACCAATAAAAAATATATTAATAAAATAAATGCACTGTGTCTCTGCATGAGGGTCTGAAGTGTCCATGACGAACTCAGGGAGGCTCTTTTGCAAACTTGGGTCTCTCCTTCGGCAGACCACGACCTATTTTCTGTCCCCTCGATACACAGGTCGGTCTGTGAGACCAAGATGTGAGTGGCTCCATTTCATTCTGAACTCCCAGTAGGGATATTGGGGACCTTGAACATAGAAACCTCAATTCCTATATTCAAGGAATAGGATTATAATACAGAGAATATTTTAATACTAGGAAGATTGCTCTAACAGCTAATATCAATATCTCCTTCAAAGTTTGTGTATATATATATATATATATATATATATGTATTATTGATTTTTTACAGAGAGGAAGGGAGAGGGATAGAAAGTCAGAAACATCAATGAGAGACATCGATCAGCTGCCTCTTGCACGCCCCTACTGGGGATGTGCCCACAACCAAGGTACATGCCCTTTACGGGAATCGAACCTGGGACCTTTCAGTTCACAGGCCCACGCTCTATCCACTGAGCCAAACCGGTTTTGGCTCAATATCTCCTTCAAAGAGCTGTGATGATGGCTTACCTCCAGCTCCCAAAACGCACAGGGAAAAGAGAGAGCAGACATCTGGGGATGGAGGCCACTGAGTTACTAGCACGAAGGAGACAAGAGCTCAGCAACAGGCCGCCATTGCTGGTGGATGGGCAGGGAGGGTGTGTGGCAAAACAATAAACAGTGGCTTGCAAAGAACAAGTGGATCATTAGGAGGTCAGATAAAGAAGAGAAATCTGTAAGTGAAAAAACTGGGAGCCTAATTCAAAACACGAGTAACTCCCAGAGAAAAGAAGAGCGGAATGTAAGATAGGGATGGAAGACGTGAGTAATTCAAGTTCAGCTGCCTGCAGCGCATCACTGGTTTCACCCACACCGCAGCGACCCGCAGGCGCGGCCCCGGAAAAGCCGGCTGCTGGATGCTTCCTGTGCCTGACAGGACACTCGGATGGAGGAGACTCTTGTGGATGCTGAGACAGGAAACAGCCCTGTCACCTAAGAGGAATTCTGCCTTTCCATGAAGACTGTGCGAATTGTACAAACACTCGGACTACATTTTTGCCAGGGGAGGCGGTGAGCGGAGGGCAAATGGACCCCCGTAGAGCCTCACTCTTGCAGAGTCTCTATTCTAGAAGAATCTGTGTGTTACCAACAAGCAAAACTTGATGTGGGGGGAGAAACAGGTTTCTGTGGGATGAGCAGTTCCCAGCACTCAATACCCTGCGTTTACTACAACGTTCATGGTACAGAGAGAGAAAGAAAAGTGTGGAGACACTGAGCAACCCACGGTCCCACAGAAACCGTGTGATGGCGCCTGAATGAGCACGAAGGAGACGTCATACCCGTCTCTCTGGGAAATGTTCACTCAAGTTCCTTTATCCTGACTGTGGACCCCCATCCCGTTCCTCTCCACATCCCACCCTCCCAGGCTTTTGCTCTGGAAAGGGAAGAACCATATCGTGGCCTGGCTCCCAGAGAGAGACACACAGAGGATGGTCCGTGATCCAGAGCCTTCTGCCTTTGAGAGTCCCCTTCACCTATGCAGCCTCCCCGCCTCTGAGACCCCACAGGACCGGGACACCCCTTTACCACAGCACTCACTGCCTTGTGTCTCCCCGCAGGAGGCCCGGTGCCCCTGGCACTTGAGTCCTCAGTTTCATTCTCAGTGCCAGGCACACCGAGGGTGCTCAAGTATCCAGAGAATAAACGAGGCTAAATCCGAGAGTGTGTCTGTCATGATACTTTGGTTAAAATGCTTTTTTTTTGGTCAATTTTTTGGCAAAACCGTGACGAGGCAAAGTCTGGGCTTGGTAGTTCTGTGCAGCACAGAGGCCTGGACATAGCGGCTGCACAGACCCTGCGCTTCAAATGCCTGGCCAGGGAAGTGTCGCCGTCTCTGATCGACAGCCTGTGTCCCAGAACAAAGGGCAGGAGAGACTGGACGGCCGACGAAAGCAAGTGTCTTGTTTCCAGTTCAAAGCAGAGCTTTGGCGGCCTGGCCTGCTCTCGGGAGCCACACAGCCCTCCCCGCGCTCCGGACAGACCTCTGGATGTCACCACCGCGGCCTGTGCCGCGCGCTGCTGGCAGGTCCCTGGGCTGCCGGCCTGGGCTGCATGCTGAGGCTTCGGCTGCAGCCCCAGGGCCAGCGGTCGGCTCTGGGGACCAGGTGCTGCCAAGCCAGGTGTGTCCTTCCTCTCCTGGCAGAGCCACTGTTTCACCCCTGTCTTAGAACTTGTGTCGGGGGACACTTAAGGACACAGAAGAGATAATTTATTCCCATCCTTGACATGAGAGATTTCCACTGGCCAGTGTCAATGTCCAATGAATCAAATGGCTGTTTCCAAGCAGAGTCCGGCCGCGGGGAGGTGGAGTGGTAATACAGAGAACGGCAGTTTTCCGGGGGCGAGTGCTGAAAGGTTCTTTTTTAGTTTTTATTGATTTTTTTTACAGAGAGGAAGGGAAAGGGATAGCGAGCCAGAAACATCGACGAGAGAGAAACATCGATCAGCCGCCTCCTGCACAACTCCTACTGGGGATGTGCCCACCACCAAGGTACATGCCCCCAACCGGAATTGACCCTGGGACCTTTCAGTCCGCAGGCCAACGCTCTATCCACTGAGCCAAACTGGTCTCAGCCATAATTTTTAATAACCCCAATGTCTGCTACCCTCCTCTCTCAATTTCCTTTGCGCCTACCCTGGTGGATATACTTATTTTCATACCTGCCTTAGATTATACAGGGTAATCAAAAGTCATAGGTGATAATTATTTAAAAGGATTGCATTTTTAATGTGTAGTTAATATGTGCTGTGTCTACATAGTTCATTTGGAAGAATACCTGTTATTTAACTAGTTAAATAACATAATGTTCATTTCCTACGGTTACTGTCACAAATGACCACAAATGGAGTGTTTAAAACAAATTGAGTTTTTTACCCTTCAGTTCTGGAGGTCAGATGTCCGCAATGGGTCTTTTTTTAAAAAAATATATTTTATTGGCTTTTTTACAGAGAGGAAGGGAGAGGGATAGAGAGTTAGAAACATTGATGAGAGAGAGACATCGATCAGCCGCTTCCTACACGCCCCCTATTGGGGATGTGCCTGCAACCAAGCTACATGCCCTTGACTGGAATTGAACCTGGGACCTTTCAGTCCACAGGCCGACGCTCTATCCACTGAGCCAAACTGGTTTCAGCTGCAATGGGTCTTGCTGGGCTGAAATCAAGTTGTCCACAGTCTCCTGAAGACTCGGAGAGATGTGTTTTCCTGCCTGTCCCTGTTTCTACATCCTTCACTCGTGGCCCCACATTGCTCCCATCTCTACATCCTCCATCGCGTTTCCTTTGGTTCTGACCTTCACGCCTCCTTCTTTCAACTTTGAAGGACCTTGTGGTCACATCCATTGCGGTCACATCGAGCTCACTCAGATAATCCAGGAAAGCCTCCTTGTCTCAAGGTCCTCGATTTATCTCATCTTTTGCCAACATATTCACTGGTCTGGGGGTGACTGTGTGGACATCTTTCAGGGGGAGGGGGCATTCTTCTCCTCACCACAGGCATCTTCAGAAGAACATTTACTTCAGTGTCATAGTATGAGTCTCAGTGTCTCTATCTGAATGTCGGTATCAAGGCCAGGATGTGACAAAGTCTTTATCATTGCTGTTGCTATTGCTTAGAAAAGTTATAGCAAATTTTAGTACTGTTTTCTATTACATTTCCGGGTAAGATCTTGGTAATTCACCTCAAATGGAGACAATTTTGGTGTGCCTATTTGCCCTGCGATAGAAGGAATCACTCTTAATTCAATAAATAAACCATTCAGTAAAGAAATCATCAGCAACCAACGGGTTTAGACCGCCTGAAACCACACACTCTTGCTATATAATTAAATAGCAGATTATCACATGTAAGCATACACACACTACATGTCAAATAAAGCTACATTTAACACCCATACACATCTAAACCAATCGCTGGAAAGTTTCCACAAATGCAAGACCTGCCAGGCTGTTTTATGAGTTTATCTACCTGTGGATTTTATTTAATTTCCTGACATACTTCCAATGGCATAGAATCCTGACGACCTGTCCACATTTCTTCTGCCTTAGTTGTGGTTGCTGCATCCATTTACGGCTAGGGTTCAGGATCTGAAGAAGAGGCAACACACAAATGAAACAATATACAAAAAATATGAATTTAGAAGGCATGGGGGTGGGGTGGGGCAGGTGGAAAACTCCCTTCTAGTGGAGAAGCTTTCTGAAACTGGGTCCCGTTTGCTTTTTATTCACTTGAAAACACATTTGCCCTAGGAATGCATACAGGCATATCAAAGGTAAAGTTTGGTAAACAGTAAAAGAATGATTAGTTGAGGGGATTGCCTTGAGCCATTTGGCCAACAGCAGGGCAATATTATATTGATTTTCAGCTCTGCTGAATAGCTTTCTGCATTCATATGCTAACTACTGTTGATCCTTGCCTCTGGCATTAGTGAACGTTAAAGTACATTACAGATGGCCACTGCAGGCGCTTCACCTGTGTGGACCTCTCCATTGATCAGTCTCTGGCCCCTTTAACTTCTCTATGTTGGCCCCCCTTCACTTGCCTGTAATATGAACATTACAAAGACAGTCCCACTTTTTCTGAATATCCTGGTGATTTCTAGCACCCCTATTTTTGCCAGCATATTGAATGTCCTCTGCCTTTTCTTCTCTGCTGATCTTAAGTCTCAACTGAAAGCCCAAATCAAATGATTTGGACTTGGGGGAATCCTATAACACCCAGAATTCATGCTGTTCACTGGTTATTTTGAGCAGGCTCTTTTAATTTGTGGCTAAATGCAACTTTGAGATGTTACCGAAGGCACTCTTTTTTTGGGGTAACTATTTGTTCCCATGTTTCTCCTTTCCTTTTCAGGAAGCTGCCAGAGCATTAGGGTTTTACTAAAGGATGACAGGGCCAAACCTAAATGTTGACTCTCAGTTTTTGGGTTCGAAAGCCTGGCCTTTGAATTTCACAAGGCAAGGTTCCCAAGGACTTGGGGGTCACAGTCTGCTCCGAGGCCAGTGAACTGTAAACAGGCTGTGTGTGTGTGTGCGTACCCTGGGGTTTCTGACTTTCCCCAGGGGCCATGCAGGGACATGCGCAGAGCCAGGCAAATCAGTTGCCAATTTCCTATGTCCTCTTTTCTCAACTGGATTTGTCTATGGACAAACCTGACACTTATGATCTGTGGGGTTTCTTCTTGTGTTCTTTTCACACTTGCCCTTTCCCCATGTCCCCTCCTTATTCATTCCTGCTCTTGTTGTGGTGAATAAACCCTGACTGCCAACCCAAGGGACTCTGTGAAATAATGATCCCGAGAAAGCAAACTTCTCAAACTGGCAAGCACATCGTCCTACAATTCAAATGGATTTTTTTTTTAAAAATATATATTTTATTGATTTTTTTACAGAGAGGAAGGGAGAGGGATAGAGAGTTAGAAACATCGATGGGAGAGAGACATTGATCAGCTGCCTTCTGCACGCCCCCTACTGGGGATGTGCCCACGACCAAGGTACGTGCCCTTGACCAGAATCCAACCTGGAACCTTTCAGTCTGCAGGCTGATGCTCTATCCACTGAGCCAAACCGGTTTTGGTTCAGATGAATTTTTAAAGTCTTTGCTCTCAACAGAACTGAAGACCCGCTCAGGATTATTCAAAGTAATCCTTGATGACAGACCACTGTGCTGCGTTTGGATGTGACTATGAAAATGTTCAAAGAATGGAAAGACGTTAGTATTACAAAATCGATTCCATTTCCAGCTACAACTTTTTCTTTTTTTAAAAAAACAAGTCCTCTCAGTGCTGTTATTTTAAATGAGGAATGACATTCATTATGGCTTCTTCCCATTCTAGCAACAAATAATATTCTTTCATGAAGAGATGAAATAATTAGGAAAAACAAACCAGTGCTGTCCATTTTATTAAGAACCGAATTTCTGGTAGAATTTGGATTTATATGTTTATTTATCATGTTTTAAACATATTTGTAATTTTTTAATTAATTGTGTACTAAATGAGAAGTATAATGATATCTTCTCACCAGAAAAAAAATTCAAAACATTTGAACTTCTATGGTCACAGGACATTTAAAAATAAATGTCAATTTACATCCTTTTTTTTTTTCCCAGTCAATTTCAGGAAGGTTTATTTACCAAAATTCTTTCAAGTATCATATGTTATCATATTAGGATCAAGTTCTATGAGGAAAATGAAATGGAAATATGACTTCAGGGAACAGTATAAAACAAGATCCACTTGTATGCTTATATTTTTGAATAGGTAATGGTATCCGTTTCCTTTAGGATTTATATTTCATTGGAAACATTTAAAATAGTGGGTAAATTTTATTTTATTTTTGACTTTATTTTTATTGTTTACACTATCACAGATGTCCCCATTCCCCACCTAACCACCCCACCCTTTGCCCACCTTCACCCAGACTCCCTTACCCCTTCCTCTGGCCACCACCACACTGCTGTCTGTGTCTATGGGTTCTGCACATAAGTTTTTTGCTAATCCCTTCACCTTCTTTCATTCATTCCCCCTCTTCCCTCTGACAGCTGTCAGTCTGCCCCCTGTATGCATGCCTCTGTTCCTATTTTGTCAGTTTATTTTGTTCATTAGATTCCATACATAAGAGAGAGATCATATGGCATTTGTCTTTCTCTGACTGGTTTATTTCACTTTTCAATATTTACAGCTCACTGGAAGTCACATCTAGCAACTATTTCAACTTATGATAAAAAAAATTATAGATGTCAGCTTAGGTAGAAGGTATAGTCTTTTGAAACTATTTTAGGAAATAGAAGAACAAAAAAGGGTTGAAGACAAGATCATGAGAATCATCTAGAATGACTTAACAGCAAGATTTCAAATGAGATAACCGCCTGCAGGCAGGGGTTGCTGGACAGTGTTGTTTGGCAGGACAACAGACCAGCCTCTCAAAGTAGGTTGGGCTTGGGGCTGGGGATGGTAGAACTGGCAGAGCCCAGTCTGAGAACTGGCAGGACCTAAGCCCTCAGTCTAGTCTGCAACACCCGGGAAGCAGGTGGTGTGTGCATAGCAGCGCAGAGATGGCTGTGTGGGGTTTCATAAAATTCATTCATTCGGTTCCTCCTGGTGTCCCTCTGGGTGTGAAGCCCAGTTGCCCGCAGCAATTACACATCTCCTTGCTACGCTCTGTTTAGTTTCTCTCCTGCCTCTGTCTCGCTTTTCCCACTGACCCACTTGTGCTCCCAGAGATCATCTTCCAAATAAAGTACCTCCACCCCAATTCTATCTCAGGATCTGCATTTGGGGGCATCTAAACTAAGACATGCATCATAGGTCACTTAATTTTTTTTGGATATATATATTTTTATCAATCTCAGAGAGGAAGCAGATGAAGAGAGAGAGAAACATCAAAGATGAGAGAGAATCTCGGTTTCCCTCCCTTTTTAGCAGCCCCACCGTCTTCCTTCCCTTCTCCGCTGCCCCACCTGCTATCCTCCCTTCTCTGCCCTCCCTTCCTGCTTCCTTCCCTTCTCCACCGCCCCACTTGCTTGCTTCTTGCAGCTTCCCTCCCTTCTGTAGCAATTGGCTTCCTTCTATGCTGTCTCCAGTCTTCACTCTGCACCAGGATATGCAAATTAACTGCCATCTTGTATGGGTTAATTTGCATACTCACTGTGATTGGCTGATGGGTGTGGCTGGTTGGCGTGGCTTGTGAGTATAGCGGAGGTAGGGTCAATTTGCATATCACCCCGATTCAGTGGGGCTCCCCCAGAAGGAGATTCTGAGATAAGGATTGGAGTGCAAGTAATGGCCATATTTTCTGGCATATAAGACGACTTTTTCACCCAGGAAAATCTTCTCAAAAGTTGGGGGTCATCTTATACGCTGGGTGTTGTCTTATAGGCGGATGTATCCCAAACTCTGTATTTTAACTGGAAAAGTTGTGGGTCGTCTTATACGTCCAGTCATCTTATACACTGAAAAATACGGTAATCTCTGTCGGGAGGGAATCCCAGGCACTGAGGCAGGGAAGGCGGGGAGGGCGGGGGGGTACGGGGGGAACCTGGGACAGGTGCATAGCTGAGCAGGTAACTCTGCGGGTGTCCCGGCTCCTTCCCTCAGGAACATGCCTCAGGCTTGCACCTGAAGGCAAGGACGCTGGAGAGATACCGTATTTTCCGGCGTATAAGACGACTGGGCGTATAAGACGACCCCCAACTTTTCAAGTTAAAATAGAGTTTGGGATATGCTCACCCTATAAGACAACACCTGGCGTATAAGATGACCCCCGACTTCTGAGAAGATTTTCCTGGGTTAAAAAGTTGTCTTATACGCCAAAAATACGGTAGTCCCTATCAGCATTCAGTCCGTCCAAGATTACGGGCTGATGCACGGGGCCTATACCCTCAGCAGCCAGAAGGCCCTCAGACAGAGGGTGGCAGATACAGTGGTACCTCGAGATACAAGTTTAATTCGTTCCGTAACCTTGAGGCGTGGGAAACTATGAGACGCTCGAGTCGCGGTAAACTGGTGGGTCGTGTGCAGCCGGCCGATCTGCTTGATTACTCCTATCTCAAATGTTGCTCGTATTTCAAAGCAAAAATAGTTCGCTCAACGGCTCGTATCTCAAAAATCTCATATGTTAGGGCACTCGTATCTTGAGGTACCACTGTATTTGAAGCTGAGAGTTCTGGGTGGACAGAGAGAAACATGAGAGCCGAACCCACCAGTGGTGTCTGCAGGGACCATTCACACAGAGAGGATGTTTTATTCGCAGTCGCTTACAGTACCACAAGCACCTCCCTCCTCCCCAGAGACAATAAAGAGAAGGAGGGATTGGAGAAGGAAAGGAGCGTGTTACCAGAGGGGAGAGTGGCGGGGACCTGGGCTTTTTATTAAATGTACCTAGAGTTTTGAGCTAATATATTTAACGGCGCACATGTTAAAAACCAGGGTCCGGGATTTATAGCGGCTGTAAGGAAAGTGAAAAGTAACCAGGCCCCGGGGCCTGGCGGGGTTTAGTGAGTGCCACCGGCGGGAGGAAGGCTCATAAAACCTTATCACGGGATAGGGGAGGCATTAACCACGTGGTTAAGTCAGGAGAATTTCCTCCCAATGATGCAGCGCAGAGCCCGTTTCATAAGGCGCTTGGAATCTGGATGGCTTCTCAGGTGAGGACTGGTCCCCAAAGTCTTAAAAAGCAGCAAATGCGTTTTACGTGGAGGCCTGGCTGCTTCTGCCCCAGCAGGGACGACAGCAGACGGGTCCTTTTCACTCCATCTTCCATGTCTGTTGCCCTCTCTGCCTTCCTAGGAGTCTCTCTCTTCACACCTACTCCTGGTCCCCCCTCCCCAGCACTGGCTGCTTTTGAGAGCAATTTTTGGATCTGTGGAGGATGCTACGTCTTCAGGAGAATGTACTGGTGCTGAATAGCGGCCGAAGGGCCTGAGTTAGCGGGTGTTTTGGCGGTTCACTGGCCACACACATACACAGAAGGCATCTCTGCCTGAGAAGGTGCATGTGGATCCTCTTCTCCACCTGCCAGTTCCTATCACAGCGAACATCATAGAATCAAAGGGAGGTTAAGGGCCGGTAGGCTTGTGTGACTGTCCCTTTAAACCACACGTCGGATGGTTTTTCTGTTTCCACATCATGTAATACTTAGCCGACCTCCATCCACTCCAGCGGTTGAATTCGTTATTACACGAAGTCCAAGGGAGTGAAACGTTAACCTCTGCTTCTAACCGCTTCACGCTGGCTTTATCTGCCGTGAACCCCGTGAAAGGCGTCTGATGACAGGTTCTTTCCTGTGCTCCAGTGACCTGACGCTGGAGGTCCTCCGAGGGGTTTCACTTAAGCACTCCAGACGGCAAAGGGCCACGTGGTAGAGCAGGGATATTAATAAAGAATCCGAGGTGTGTTAGCAAGAACACCCAAAGGGCAGAGCCCACCTGGGGAGTGTTGGTAAAGTCTCCACTGGTGTGGTTAAGCCTGGGGTACGCTGTGGTCAGAAGAATACAGCGCCCAAACCACCATTGGCTTCAAAGAAATTTTTTAAAAAAATATATTTTATTGATTTTTCACAGAGAGGAAGGGAGAGGGATAGAAAGTCAGAAACACTAATGAGAGAGAGAGAGACATCGATCAGCCACTTCCCGCACACCCCACACTGGAGATGTGCCCACAAGCAAGGTACATGCCCCCAGCCGTAATCGAACCTGGGACCTTTCAGTCCGCAGGCCAATGTTCTATCCACTGAGCCAAACCGGTCTCAGCTGCTTCAAAGGGATTTAAATACTCTCCATCTCTCCAAAGTGATGTTTTTGACATCCCTTTCTCCATTTCGCTCCCACTCACCCGGCATGTTCTGCAGGTGTATCTGGGCCCTTAGTTTTCAAACGTCTCCCCTAGAAACTCCTCCCCTCGCACCGGCCCTCCTCTTTCCTATGCTCTCTCCCCTCCCCGCACCTGCTTCTGCCCAGGAAAACCCTGAAAGAGCCGGTCTGGCAGAAGTAGGAGCTTCTCAGAAGGCGGGAGATAGGAAGACAGAGTATGCAAAGCTAGAATTCTCCACCGCTGGAAGGATGGGGAAGCAAGGGATCCTTAGAAAATAATCTTTTGCATTATTTCGCTGTACAAACACAAGCCCAGGAAAATATTTTATCGGCACCAAGGGGCACTTTATTTTATTTATTTATTTATTTACCTTTTTTAATCCTCACCTGAAGTTACACTTATTGATTTTAGAGAGAGGAAAAGGAAGAGAGAGAGGGAGAGAGAGAAACATCGATGTGAGAGAGAACATTGATTGGCTGTCTTCTGTACCTGCCCTGCCTGGGGATGGATAGAACGAACCTGCAACCTAGGTCTGTAGCCTGACGGGGAACAGAACCCACAACCTAGGTGTATGGGACGATGCTCCAACTACTGAGCCACACTGGCCAGGGCAAGGAGGACACTTTCTGAATAGCAGGCCTGGTTGTCTTTCCCGACAGCCACCCTGAGTCATTAGAGAGAGTTGCATTCCAGAGTCCCACCCTCCCTGTGACTCTTCCACCAGGCATCCTTCCTGAACCTACTGATAGTTAAAACTGTGCCACTCCCGAGGTCCACAGGTTAAAGATGGTTTGAGAATTCTTAGGTTTGGTTAGTACCACTAAATGCTGGCTATGCCTTACCTCTGTGCCTTATGTGATTTCAAAGGCGTCCGTCGCTCTGACCCTCTGTCCTTTTTCAGTCTCTCCTGTCTGAGAGAAGCCTCCGTCCTCTCCAGCATCTTGTTTTCTTTGCCACACAGCTGTCAGGACGAGTCCCAGAGTTCCAGGTGTGTGAGTCAGCTTTGCAGGAGGCACAGCAGGCTTTATGATTTACGTTTAGCATCTTCTTCCTTGGTTTGCTGATTACCTACTATTATTTTTTGCTGTTACAGTTTTCCAAGGGACAAATGTCTTAAAAAACACACGCCGTAAAGGTTCCTACCGCCTTTTCTGTGGTTGTAACCGATGCTGTAACTATCGTTCTGGAAATACGGTTTGACCTCTCTGCTGCCCCTGCCCAGCCTGTACCCACATGAAGATGACTTGCTATTTTTCTCCGTACCCTGGAGATTGTAATCAGAGACGGGGATCATAACCAGCAACACCCTGATGGAAATTCTGAGATAAGGTATAAACACGGGCAACACAATGGGTGGGAGAAAGTATCCTTCGAGAGGAAGACAAAACGTGTAGGAGGAAGAACCAAATCAAAATAAAATTTGACTTTGAAAACATCTTTAACGAAAGCTCTTTCACGCCACAATAAGTTTCATATCACGTGGTAGAACATGTTATTGGGAAGAGATACTGACTGAACTTTATTTACAAGTGAGTGCGTCTGTGCTGACTTATTTTGACTTGAGGGAGTTTCACCCAATGAAAGCGTGAGTTTGCTCACCTGGCAGACACAGCAAGGGGTCTCAGGGGTGAGAACTGCAAGAGTTTCTGAGATAAAGTCATTTTTTGTTTACATTCATGAGTGTTCAGTCTGAAATGTTCATTGCAGCTAACCTTTGAAGGCTACTGCTTTTTGAGTCTTGGTGTTGTACCAAAGAGGAATATCCATAAATAACAGGAAAGATTATTAAAATACTGCCCCCTCACTCTTAATTAAGTATCTGAATCTTCTCTGCATCTTTTTAACCAAAGCAGCAGATTGAATAGATTGAAAGCAGCAGCAGATAGAAGAGGCCTGATGCTATCTATGAAGCCATACTGAAGAGTTAAAAATTCTCAAAGTTAAGAATAGAGTGGAAATTTCCAGAGTGCTGTAACCCAGGTGCAGGTTGTTAGTGTAACCCAGGTGCAGGTTGTTAGTGTGTGTGGTGAAGACAGCCTGTAGCCAAATTGCGGAAGGAGACAAGGCCCAGATGTCTCAAGAGATTAACCCAGAGATAACCAATAACCGCCAGCCGCATCCTGTTATCGTAATACTATAAA
>PVJN01040404.1:0-19290 GCA_004026805.1 Lasiurus borealis | reverse complement strand
CCACCTGCTCTTGGACCCAGGGAGCTAGCACACAACTCCCGCTATCTTTTCCGGGGGACTCCAGGCCACGCTACTGGAAATTCTGCTGAGCCTCTTGCATCCTTGGGACACTACTGGTCAACACCCAGCAAGCCACGTGCTAAATGTAGCACAGCCCCGCCTGTGGAATCAGGCTGAGCCGACACCCAGGGACTGGGGTGTGCTCCACCTCCTGACTGCTGGGTTCCCGCTGGTTCCCGCCTCAGAGTGAAGCTCACATTCTCACTTGCAATCAAGCTTTGATCTTTGCCACCCTTCCCCCCAACACACACACACACACACACACTGCCCTACAGCAGACACCCCAGGGCTTTCAACAGCTGCACACACAACAAAGAACTGCAATAAATTGTTGGGCCGGAAGGGACAATAAATGCTAAGACAAATTAGGGCCAGAGTTCAAAGATTACCTCAACAATTATCTTGTGAAGGGTGTCAGTTTGCCGGTGGGAAGCCAATCTGGGCCAGGATCTAGGGACAAATGCCAACATGTAAAGCCATCGGCCTCCTTGAAGAAACCCCCCTGAGGGGCCATCAGCCTGGAGATGCGTATCTTGACTTCTTTCCCTCTTTGTCAGCTCCCCAGGCCCTGACACAGGGACAGCGCACGCAGGCAGAGAAGGAAGTGCTGTCACGAACAACTCACTCCTTCAAGTGCTTGGTGCTCGGTAGCCTCTGTTCTCCCGGCTCAGCCTTCCAAAAGCAAGTCCCTGATTCCTGCGATGCGCTGTCGAGGCCGATTTGACGGGAACTCCTCTTCGTGCGTTTCTGAAAAGCTGACACTAACACGTGGGTGACATCTGTCAACTCAGTCTCGCTAGGGGAAGGCCTGCCACCCCGCATGAAGGCTTCGAAGACCCGGGAAGTAAAACTGTGGGTGCTCCTGGCAGAAACAGGGTCTGCCTGGGTGGCCTTGAGTGGCCGGCGGGGAATGGAATAAAGGACATAAGTGCCCTGACCCCGGAGGTCACGGGAAGGCTAGTTTCTGGAGACCCAGGACAGCTGCACGAAGGCCTGAACCAAGGCTGTTTGCGCAAATCTTTATTCCTGCCGAGGGGCCTGTCCTGTTAGCTGTGTCCTGTGTCACCATGCAGAAGGCTCAGGCTGTCGGAGGACACGCTAATGGATTTCCTAAGCAATCCCTTCCTGCCTTCTCGCCCTCAGGTCTGCGGATGAAAGGGTATTTCCAGCTGTGGAGCAGCTCTGAGCGGTGAGCCCTGGCACTTCGCTGGGGAATTGGAATGAGGCGAGTACAGTGGTACCTCGAGATACGAGTGCCCTAACATACGAGATTTTTGAGATACGAGCCGTCGAGCGAGCGATTTTTGCTTTGAAATACAAGCAACATTTGAGATAGGAGTAATCTCGTGGATCGGCCGGCTGCACATGACCCACCAGTTTACTGCGACTCGAGCGTCTCATAGTTTCCCACGCCTCAAGGTTATGGAACGAATTAAACTCGTATCTCGAGGTACCACTGTACACTGATGCCATCCTCTCCCCCACTTTCCCAGGCTGCCTGCACTGAAACCCGCCTTCCCCTGGACCAATTCACCAGCGACCTTCCTCTTCGCTCGGAGACACCATGCTGAACCCTTACCCTGGCCCTTGACCAAAGCTGCAGAGGGACACGTCCGTTCAGAAGGTTTTCTTTCAGTATCAAAGCCCCGGGATCGCTGCCTCTGGCCGACGCTCCTCAGAGGAAGCCATCCCGCAATCAGATCTCCAAGCGAGCACAGGCCTGCATCTTGACTGTGATCTCCTGAGAGACGGAGCCAGAAGCACCCACATCAACTCCTCGTGGATTCCTGGTCTACAGAACACTGTGTGAGATCAGACACGTTGTTGTGTTCAGACGTTTTGTGGTCGGATAATTTGTTATGCAACAACAGATAACAGATGCACTCGTTAAACTTTTAAGAGACTAGATCTTGGCTCTCGCCTGTTGCCTAAGGATAGTATTGCTAATATGCATTCCTTTAGCGGGGTACAAAATGGTGGGAATCCCTCCACAATATCTAATGGGCAGTAAATCAGCGCACGGTATGCTTTAAGTATACAGTGGTACCTCGAGATACGAGTTTAATTCGTTCTGTAACCTTGAGGCGTGGGAAACTATGAGACATTCAAGTCTCGGTAAACTGGTGGGTCGTGTGCTGCCGGCCGATCCGCGCAATTACTCCTATCTCAAATGTTGCTCGTATTTCAAAGCAAAAATCGCTCGCTCGACGGCTCGTATCTCAAAAATCTCGTATGTTAGGGCACTCGTATCTCGAGGTACCACTGTATTATTATTTAATTGTCAATTATACTTCGATGAACCCTAAACATATATAGAAATCACAATATTACGATTTGAGCATTTATTTGAGGCCAAGCTGTTGGCCAATAATATCACCTCAGTGTGCATGGGCTCCTTCACCTGCTTAATAAAGCACCTACTACGTCTTTCAGCACATTGAGTATCTTGCTGCTCTTCTAACAGCCATGACCAGGGCTCCACGGCGGCCTTGGATGTAGGTGGTGCTCGCTGTTTTTTTCTCTGGAAAAGGACCTGAATGGCCTGAGGTAAGTTTAAGGAATCCATTTTAGTTTTTGTGTTTTTTGTTTGTTTGTTTGTTTTAAATATATTTTATTGATTTCTTACAGAGAGGGAGAGAGATAGAAAGTCAGAAACATCGATGAGTGAGAGACATCGATCAGCCGCCTTCTGCACGCCCCACAATGGAGATGTGCCTGCAAGCAAGGTACATGCCCCCGACCGGAATGGAACCTGGGACCTTTCAGTCCGCAAGCCGAGGCTTTATCCACTGAGCCAAACCGGTCTCGGCTGATTTTAGTTTTTATAAAGAGATGAGCTGGGTCTTTATAAGCTTCAGTTTCATACATTTAGACTTGATACTGTCAGCTATTTGGAGGAACTATCAGAGAAGGAAGCTTTGCACACGTGTTCTTCAAGTTCAAGACTTAGAATGACCAGGGAAAGCCTTAGAAAAAGCCACATCCAAACTTTGCAAAATTGACAGCCGCCCCTACCACCACCATTCTGGGGCTCAGTGCCCTCAGGCTGGCCTGTGAGCCTGTGACGCTGTGGGGACCAAGTGGGGCATTTTACTTCTCCTCTAGGTTCATGACCCAGTAAATTCTCACCATGGAGGAGGGGCGGGGGCGGTAGTAGAGAGTGGAGATGTGGCAAGAGGAACTATAATTTAAAACAAGAAAAAAGAGACGCCTTAAAAAGTGGCTGGGTCACACCCCTAGAAACGCAGGCTAGAAGGCTGAATGCAAGAGTGTCACCAGAAGCTTAGGGTCTCCCCTCCAGTCCTGCCGACTCCCTCACACAGTCCCAAGCCCAGAGCCCCCTCCCTTTATTTGCTCCTGTGTCAGTCAAGTTCTGCCTCCCCTGCCCAGTCCCCAAACTCAGAGCTTCCAGGAAATGAAGAACGGATCTTCCCCGTAAAACAAGCCAGACACTTCAGCGACGTGAGATTTTTCCTTCCTGGGACTCAGTTTCCCCAGGGGGAAGGGTCCCACTAACCTATGGGGCCTCAAACAAATTACACTGGGTTCCCAATAGTGTCCGACGAAATCGAGTAGAAAATGGAAGTCTAAGAAAGGAACAAAAAAAAAAAAAAGGAGAAGTCATCTCATCGTGCTCTTGACAGGGGTGCTGGAGAGACAGGAAGACTCCGCGGTTGCCAGGCAACTCCCCACCCTCTCTGAGCTTCGGGTTGGGGCCCTGCTTGTGGCCATGGCTTCCTTTGTTCTCATGGGTGCCTCCCTGGCTGCCAACATGTCCTCCGACAGCTGCGATCATGTCCTGTGAGACCAGAATCTCTGTCTTCATCTGTGCTGTTATCAGAACCTCTATCCTGATTTGTGCTGCTACCAGAATCTCTATCCTGCTTTGTGCTGCTACCAGAATCTCTATCCTGATTTGTGCTGTTACCAGAATCTCTATCCTGATTTGTGCTGACAGCATCTCTATCCTGATTTGTGCTGTTACCAGAATCTCTATCCTGATTTGTGCTGCTACCAGAATCTCTATCCTGATTTGTGCTGTTACCAGAATCTCTGTCCTGATTTGTGCTGTTATCAGAATCTCTATCCTGATTTGTGCTGTTACCATAATCTCTATCCTGATTTGTGCTGTTATCAGAATCTCTATCCTGATTTGTGCTGCTACCAGAATCTCTGTCCTGATTTGTGCTGTTACCAGAATCTCTATCCTGCTTTGTGCTACCCCAGAAATGTCTATTTCTGAGCCTCTTTCTTTTCCCAGAAGCCCCAAGTCCTTCCCTGTACGTCATGGATGCCATATAATCTATATGCAGACAGCATAGTATATGAACACGTTACACATGCAAATCGAGTCAGCTTCTTGAAAGTGCTCCGTTCCTTCCTTGCCAGCTGGCACACTTGGCGGGCCAGCTGACACCCAGCCAGGCCATTTTGTTCATTATTGCACAAACCAGAGTTTGGCTCCTCTCTTGCTACAAATCACGGAATACAAAGGCCGGGAGGAGCGGGGGACCCTCAGCTCAGCCTTAACAGCTCTGTCCTTTCCCGGGGCCCTCACCGGGCATGTGGCCCAGCTATTGTCACCTTGTCCTCCTGGTGATGGAGCACTTGCGACTTCATTCTTCGGGCAGCACGGAGACGGGTCTCCATACCAGCTGGGTGGGTGGCTGGGAGAAGGGGCAGTCTCGGCCTCTGGGGCAAATGTCCATCACGTTTCTATGTGGCAGGAGTGCATGTGGCATAAAGACTCAGGTAAACTGGACAGAAGCGGTTTATACTCAGCATTTTTCGGGGCAAGATTACAAAACGGAGTCTTATTTTTTTAAAAATAACAGAACCTCAGTCCATCTGCTGGGTGTTGCTGGCCAATCCTGTGTCCTTTCTCACATCAGTTTCTTAGACTAAGCTCCTTAAAGAGGCAGGAAATGGAGAAAGGCAGACAGTTGGTAAAGGGGAGCCACAGAGAATCAGTGGAAGTAGAATGAACTTTGAATTAGAGCCACGTAGGTGCAGGTCTTCATGGCTGTGTGATCTTGAGCAAGCTGCTTTACCTCTCTGGGTCTCTAGGCACATGACCTTCAGGGAAGGTACAGGCAACGACCCCGCAGAGTTGTAGAGTTACATATCACATGTATGAAACATCGACCGTGGTGCTTACCACATTTGCTCAGCAATAATAACTATGATGATGATTAGTACATATCAGTTTCTAAAACTACACTCCTTCTTAAGAGATTTTTTTTAAAGGCTCAACCAGTCCTAGTCAGCTTGGCTCAGTGGCTAGAGCATCAGCCTGCGGACTGAAGGGTCCTGGGTTTGATTCTGGCCATGGGCACATGCCTGGGTTGAGGGCTCAATCTCCAGTGGAGGGCATGCAGGAAGCAGCCAATCAATGATTCTCTCTCATCATTGATGTTTTTCCCTCTCTCTCCTTCTCCCTTACTCTCTGAAATCAATAAGGAAATATATTTAAAAAATAAATAAAAGGCTCCACCAACAGGAAGATTAATACCCAGAGAAGATGACCTTCTTCCTGCCACTCATTTCATACCAACTATAAATACTGATGGAGCCCTTAGTCTACCCTGAACATGGGTCCTGGACTCGAGTCAGCCCTGTCTCCTTCCCAAGGAGCCCCAAGGAGAATGAAACTGCTCCTCAGGGATGCCTTCCTCCAACCATCCCCAAGGATGGTTCCTAAAGTCTCCATCCTGGAGGTGTCAGGCCCCCCTTGCTGACGGGGGAGTGGTTCTTCCTTCTGTGAATATTTACACAACAGCTTCTGTATTGCAGACTCTGAACGGGCTGTGGGGACATAGAGACTAATAGAACATGGTGCCTGTAAGGGGGTGACGGTCCTGAGGAGGAAAGAGTAGGGAGAATGGATCATGACAGCCAAGTGAGAGGTCCCTCAGGACGTAGGTGGAGGTTGTGGGAGCACATGGACTCTGCCCGGGGAGACCAGGGAAGGCTTCCAGGAGGCAATGCTTGGTGGGGCCTTAAAGGCTGAGCAATATTGCCAAGACCAGTTTGGCTCAGTGGATAGAGAGTCGGCTTACGGACTGAAAGGTCCCAGGTTCTATTCTGGTCGGGGGCATGTACTTGCTTGCGGGCACATCTCCATTGTGGAGCATGCAGGAGGCAGCTGATCGATATGTCTCTCTCTCATGGATGTTTCTGACTTTCTATCTCTCTCCCTTCCTCTCTGTAAAAAAAATCAATAAAATATATTTTTTTTAAAAAAGCTGAGCAATATTTTGCCAGATGGACAGTATTGAATTCGTAGGGGCTCAATATATAGCATCCATTTATTTTTCCCTTTCTCGGGTGTGGAAGCAATAGAGAAATAAGACATAAGGGATAGAGAGATGGAGGTCAACATGTCAGCTTCGTTGTTGAGAAAGCCAATTGGGGAACATGGCTCTTTTGTGACTAAAGGAGCATTGTCCCCTCCCACCCCCCAAATAACTTGACGATGAGAAACTCACAGACTCTGCCTCAGCCAGGGGATCAAGGTCAACGTCAACAGTTGTGAATCATGGTGAAAGCAAGTGGACCAAAACAATAACTAGTCTACTCATGAAAAAATTTCAGCCAAATGCCAGTTGATAGACTTTCTACAAAATACCTCCTCAGGACTTCTCCCAACTGTCACGGTCATCAGAAACGAGGCAGATCTGTGACACTGCCACAGTGAAGAGACGCCTAAGGAGACCTGAAAAAGTGCAACTTGACACCTTGCACAGGATCCTGGGACTGGAGAAGGACATCAGGTAAAAAAAAGTAAAGGCAGAGAAGAGAAGGCACTTTCCGGTTTCCAAAGTTCACTTCCTGTGGCGCTGGCCCTGTTTTCCTGGATGCTTCTGACCTGTCAGCCACGAAGAGAAAAGCAGGGGGTAGAATCCCCGTGGAGAGAAGGAGCGTGAAGGAGAGTGGGCTGTCCCGGGGTGACTGTTGCGCCCTCATCCTGGTGCCTTCAGGCCTCTCTCTCTCATCAAAAAAGTCAACTTATTTCAGAGCTTTCGAGGCCAACCGCAGAGCTTGAGGCAGGAGAACGGATGTGTGGTTTTCCCCTGAGAGTATCATCTGAGGCCAATCTGCCCCGGTGAGCTATTAGAAGGTCACTCTACAAGATGTGTGAGGTTTTATTTAACCCCAAACCCAACCCCCAGCTGCTGTGATGGTTGGTTACTCAGCCCAGGAGTCTGCCAGATGGACTGTCTGCCCTCACCACACAGGATCAGAGGCGGCCTGGCCCGGGGGAAAGCCCTCAGAAGAATGTTCTTGGACAGCGATGCCACAGACACTCCTTTTCCCAGGGCGAGAGCTGCAGCAGGCTGGACAGACGTGCCCTGGCCTGTCATGTTCCATTGGGGACAGAGGAGGCAGAGTCACATGCTAACTTTCTGTGGCTCCCGTGGCAGAATCAGAGCACCTGTCAGGGAGTAGTTCTCTGGAGACGCTGCCTGCGTGGCACAGCTTTTGTCCACACACTTGGTTTGAGAGCAGAAAGTCCTGGTTAATTCAGCGCACTCTCTCACACCCCCAGACACCTACCAGGCCCTTGGAGGGGGTCTACCAGCAAGTTCTTTGTTGTCTGGAGAAGGCTGTGGGCCTCTCACGCAGCCCAGTCGGTCTTCTCATGATCTGACCTCATGGGCTGTGCTCATAGTCATCCTCGGACCTCGGGTGTTTGTCTTTACCCATCCAAATCGGACTCCTCCTCCTCTCCACTTTCTCTGACTTCCGGCAGCACCGGGGCCGCCCTTACAGTTTCATGCTCAGTCTTCTTCCTGTGGGGCCTGGATGCCGGGTGACTGTCACCCTTCTGCGCGTCCTTAGAAACTAGGGGACAGTTGCTCGGTCAGTCACTCGATAAATCTGATTGGTGAACAGGTTAGTAGTAGTGGACCTGCTTAGTCACCTGGCCCTCACCCTTGAAAGAGGAGGTCAAGGAAGAGGCAGGGATCCATTTAAGAGTGAAGAGGAGCTGAGACCGGTTTGGCTCAGTGGATAGAGCGTTGGCTTGCGGACTGAAAGGTCCCAGGTTCGATTCCAGCTGGGGGCATGTACCTTGCTTGCGGGCACATCTCCACAGTGGGGTGTGCAGGAAGCGGCTGATCGATGTCTCTCTCTCATCGATGTTTCTGACTTTCTATCCCTCTCTCTTTCTCTCTGTAAAAAAATCAATAAAATATATTTTTTAAAAAGAGTGAAGAGGAGACATGACATGGCAGGGGAAGTGGAGGGCAGTGAATAAGACATTAAATGAAAAAGGCAAAGGACACACTTGGCCCTCAGGCTGGACAATACATTCCAGGCGCCACCTGGTGGCATTTCCATCCAGATGGTCCCCTTGTGACTTTGTAAGGGCCCATCCAGGTGAGCTGAGTCACCGGATCTTTCAATGGCCACGTGAATTGACCACGGGTCCAAGTTTCCCGTGATGCCTCCAAACTAACAACCTTCCCTGCACTCGCATTCCCCGGCAGCTGGGTTGTGCGAATCACTGACATTTTGGAAGCATCTGCTGCATTTCCATCGTCCCAGCTCCCAAACCAAGTCCTACCGGCGCTTCTCTGTGCACCACGCTGCTGGGAAACCATCTGCTCTTCAGTGGCTGCAAACGTGGGTAAAGTCCGAGGTGCTCAACACGTGAAGCCCTTTGTGACCGACTGTCCAGCTGCACCTCTCCCTGCCTCCCCACGGGCCTCTGATGGCCTAGACTCACCCTCCCCTGCCCATTCCCGGCCGGATGCTGAGTTGGCTGTTACCTCTGCTACCCCAGCCTTCTCCAACTTCCAACCCTATGCCTCCTCCCTGGCCAGTCCCATTCGTCCTAGGGGTCCCAGCACCTCATCCATCCCATTGGTCAGTCTGTCTGCAGGCATTTCTGCTAGTGCTCAGCCTAAGTGCACCAGACACTGAGGACACCGCCTCCACAATCAGAACTGGTCCCTCCCCCACCCTCCACCTCCTGCCCCACCGCATCCCCAGAGCTTATGGCCCAGTGAAGGAACACAATTAAACAGGCAGTGATAAGATGCTGTGATGGGTGGTGTAATATAGGATAAGAGCAGGGTGTGTGTATTAAGTGTTCTCCAGACAAACAGAATAGGCTATGGAAAATGTGAGTGTGTGTGTGTGTGTGTGTGAGAGAGAGAGAGAGAGAGAGAGAGAGAGAGAGAGAGGTTTTAAAGAGGTTTATTGTAAGCATTTGGCTCATGGGATCATGATGGCGGGCAAGTCTTAAGATGTGCGGAGTGAGTGGACAAGCTGGAGACGCATGTCAGCCAGCAGGTTCAAGGCTCAGGAAGAGCCAAAGTTTCGGTTCTCATCCACAGGCAGAAAAACATCTCATGTTCCAGGTCAAAGGCAATCAATCAGGCAGGAGAAATTCTCCCTTACTCCATGAAAAAACCAGTCTCAGTGTCATTCACACCTTCAACTGATGGGACGAGGCCCACCACTCTAGAGAGAGCAATCTGCTCTACTCCATCCACCACTTTGAATGTTCATCTCATCCAAAACACCCTCACAGAAACACCAGAATAATGTTCGACCTAATATCTGGACACCCATGGCCCCAGTCAAACTGACACATAAAATTAACCATCACAGGGTGTCTCGGGGACACATAGCTGGAACCTCTACTCTGGAAATGCTTCCATGACCCCCAACCCCCAAGACTCCTTTCTCCCAGCTCCTGTAACCTTCAACCCCATCCTTATCATGTCCTAATTCCTGTTGGCCTGGCCTCTCCCCCAGCGGTCTGTGAATGCTTTGATGTTTGTGTGATGCTTTAAGACCTTGCTCTGAAGTTGGACCAACTAGGATGACTGTCTGGCCCTCTTACTTTCCGCAGCATACCGCACACATTTCTCATCCTTCCGGAGCCTCGGTTTTCTTATCTGGAAAAGGGAGAGTCTTAGGACGTATCGGCCTCACGGGAATGGGGTGAGGATTGTGTGCAGAGCAGTGCCGGCCCAGGGGAAGTCCTCAGAGAGAACGAAGATGCTGCCCTCATTCACTGCTGAGCTCGGGCACCGGGCACCCTTCCCGGAGACGGGCAGGCTCTCGATTAGACTTGGATGACACACTCTGACTTATTCCAGCCCGAAGCCGAGTCTGTGCCTGAGCCGCTCAGGGACTCCTGCCAGCCCCCCGCCAGCATTACTTCCCTCCCGACAGGCGCCCTGGGCAGGAAAAGCACCTGATCTTGGCTGAAGGCCTGCGACAACAGGTCAGATGTTTGTGTCCAGAATGAAAGCTGGTTGTTATGGGTTTACCTGTTCCCTCACCAAAAGATATTGAAATCCTAACACACACACACACCCCGTACCTGTGTATTGTACCTTATCTGGAGACAGGGTTTTCATAAATGATCAAATTGAGACGAGGTCATGAGGGTAGACCCCAATGCACTATGACTGCTGTCCTTATAAGAAAGAGACACACATAGAAAAAAGGACAATGATGACGTGAAGACACAGGGAGAAGATAGCCATCTATAAAGCAAGGAACCCCAGAAGTTCAGCTACAGAAGCAGGAGAGAGACATGGAGTTGGTTCTCCCTCACAGCCCTCAGAAGAAACCAACCTTGATCTTGGAAGTCTAGCCTACCGAAGTCTGAGAGAATACGTCCCTATTTAAACCCCCCTGCGCGTGGTATTTTGCTATGGCAGCCCTAGCAAACTAACATACCAGGCTATTCTTGATTATTTTCATTTGGAGAGGTTCTCTTCCGTAAGGTAAAATTCGATCCATGGCTTAACCACCGTGCTTCTGGGGTGCACAGTTAGCTGTAGAAAAGTGGGAAATGTTTGGGAGAGAAGAATTGGTGGGACCCTGGATATCCTACAAGTGAAGAAGGCAGGGCTCAAAGCAAAAGGTTTCAGGACAGATGTGTGAACAACAACACAAATCACGGCTCACGTTGATTGGGTGTGGCCGTGTGCCAGGCACTGGGCTGAGGCAGCCTGAGGAATGAACTCATTTAATCTGCAGAACAATCTCATGTGGGCGTTACAATGGTCGCGCCCATCTTTCAAGGAAGGAAAATGGCTCAGAGGGAGGTGCGTGACCTGCCTACGGCAGCTCAGCTGGTAGGTGGTTCGATCCTCGGCAGCCCGGCTTCAGAGCACACATCTCCTGGCTAGAAAGACCCAGAAGCCGTTCGTTTTATGAGATTAATTTGAAGATCAGCATCTCCGAGATAACAAGGAGGGTAGACACGTATTCCTCCCACACGTATCCACGGATGGCCTAGCGTGGGCAGGCGTTGCTCTGGGTCCAAAGCTGACCTCGGTGTGACCCTGCCTGCAGGGGACACGTTGTCTGTAGGACAAGGGCCACTGCGTATGTCTTCAGTTTCATTGTTGTGCCTTAGGTCTGCCCCCGAAGAAACCTGGGGCTTATCCTGGGAGGACTTCTGCAGTACGGTTGTGATGGTGGGTGTGGTGTGCCAACATGGCGAGGCCGCAGTAACCCGGTCAGACAGAAATCGAGGTGCTGCTGAGAAGGTGTTTCGCAAACGTGCATAACTTCTACAATCAGTTGGCGGTAAATGGAGATTAACCTTGGCAGTGTGGGTCAGCCTCGTGCAATCAGTGCAAGATCCTGAGAGAAGAGAAATTCTGCCTCTGAACTGCAGCGTTAACTCTCACCTGAGTTCCCAGCCTGGGTTTACCTGTTCCCTCCCAAACCCAATTCTTCTCTCCCAAACATTTCCCACTTTTCTACAGCTAATTGTGCACCCCTGAAGCACGATGATTAAGCAATGGATTGAAACATGGATGAGAGAGAGACATCGATCAGCAGACTTTGAACTTACCAACCCCTACAAACACATAGCCAATTCTACAAGATACTAGTCATTCCTTATTTATATGCATTCTTTATATAACAAACAATATATGAACATTTATGTATATATATAAAGTTATGCAATTTCTTAAATAATGTTATATATGTTTGCATACATATGTATGCATATATGTATGCATACATATGTATTTGCATAGTATATGTGTATGTGTATGTGTCCTATTAGTTCTGTTTTTCTGGAGAATCCTGAACTAAACAACCGTCTAGTTGAAAACTCACAGTATTTTTACAGAGTTAAAGGTTTGGGTCGAGTCCCAGACCCATCATGCACCAGCTCTGAGAACGTCAGAAAACTCTGAAAGGCCAAAAATTCTCTTCAAGCTTTCCATTTTCTCAAGTGTAACATGGCAATAAAAATAACTTCGAGTGATAATACCTGCCTCACCTTCTGCACAGAGTTGATCTGAGTATCAAATGATAGGAGTGAAAACACTTCCCAATAAAAATGTCCCTAATACAAGGTATTAGATCCCAAGGGAATGTTTTTTACAAATGATAGGCAGCTATCTTTCTCTCGACTTTGCAACCAAGTGAAACAACAAAAAAGGGGGTGCTTGGTTCGGACAGAATGAGCGGAGCCGGGGCGCTTGAGGTCACAGTGAGTGACTTCCGGGGAGAATCCACACACTGCCGCGGGCTGTCCTTGCTGGGCTGGAGGAGGACGGAGGGGACAGGCACAGGCTACAAGCTTACTGTTGCCATGGCGACAGAAGGGGGAGGCCTTTTTCATCAGTCCCGCAACCTCCCTAGGAAACGCGTGACGGGGACACGAACAGGTGGGTGAGCAGCCACACCTGTCGCAGTGGGTGAAGCTGCTGTCTCGGGCCACACAGAGCTTGTGTGTGAGGGTGTCCCTGAGCGCTGAGCAGGCCTCTGTGTGACCTGAGAGGCGGGGCGGGAGCTGCCAGACCGACCACAGGGCAGAAAGGGACTTCAGGGCCGGGCCTGCTGTCTTCTGCATTCGAGGTGTCAGCTGCGAGAGTGCCACCTCGCTGGTGCCCCTGGGTCAGCAGACAGGAGGAAAGCCAGAGGAAGATGCGGAGGGCAGAGCGCTGATGTAACCACTCAGAGTGTGTGACTGTGAGCATGACGCCCCATGCGTGCCCTCAGGGGTGCAGGGTGGAGGGGTGTGAACGAGGCAGCTGCAAACCTGCCCACAGCCCCCCTCTCTGTGCGTGTCTGGGACTGTCCTCCTCCTGACACAACTCGGAGCCGAACGGCTGCTTCTAGAAGCTGCGTTTCCCCAGAGCCTCGTGGGACTGCCCGTTCCTCCTCACCCACCCCTCCCGGGAGCCTCGGCAGCGTGGACTGCGGCCCATCTCCTTCCTGGCTGTGGCAGAGCCCGGTGACACCATGCTGGTGGCCAGGGGCACTGTGGTATTTTCCAGGTGCCAAGCGCCATCCAGGCCAACAAACCAATCCTGAGAACAAAATGCCTTCTCCTCGGTTCCAGCAGACAGCCCACTGCTCCAGGATTATCGTCTCAACTTAAGTGTCCCGGGCGACGGCTGTGAGCTTGTTTCAAGTCCCACTGCCCAGAGCCTGGGATTTCCCTGTCTTCTCCTTTTTTTTTTTAATTAAAAATATATTTTATTGATATTTTACAGAGAAAAAGGGAGCGGGATAGAGAGCTAGGAACATCTCTGAGAGAGAGACATCCATCAGCTGCCTCCTGCACACTCCTACTGGGGATGTGCCCGCAACTAAGTTATGTGCCCTTGACCGGAATCGAACCTGGGACCTTTCAGTCTACAGGCCAACGCTCTATCCACTGAGCCACACCAGTCAGGGCTCCCTGTCCTCTTAAAGCGCCCTAGGGTAGACTTTTCATGACAAATGTGACTTCATACTCACCGCCCACAACACTGGCCAGACTCCTGTATTTGCAAGACGGTTCTGTGTTAATCTTTTCCTCGTCTCCCAGGATGCCCTCCATTTCCCAGGTGCTCTCCCTGCATCATCCTAAAAATCAAAAGCCTTAATGAGCACGGTTCACTTCCTAAACTGCGTGACACACAGATAAATAGACGATTGGCAGTTACATTTATATCGACATGAAGAAATATAGATATTACAATAGCATCCTTTTGATTATCTGTGCACCATAAACCTTTTATTGTTATGATTTTCAGTTACTGCTAAGGAATCCGAAGTCTTTTAACATTAGCATACGGATCCTATGTAAGAAACTGTACTTTCCGGTCCCTTTCAAAAGATGAGTATATCAAGTGATGAAGACTTTAAAAATCAGCTGACTTTCTCTAGTCCTTTCAGGGGGAGGTCAGCCGGTCTGGCGTGACTGAGGGGGCTCGTCCCCCCTTTTTCTGGAAGTCCTCTAAACGCGGGGCTTTCTGTCTGAAGGCAGAAGCATCGCTTCCCTCAGCTGCTTTCTGGAAGCGGCAGGAGAGGCAGGTCAACAGCCTCCTTAAAATACTTGAAGTGGAGACAGATTGGGAACAGACACCGGGTGGTGGCGTGGGGTGGTGACAGGCAGGTGCAGACAGGCGGCCGGGTGGCTTGAGGACAGAGCGGGCTGCGGCCTCACCGCAGACACGTGGAGAGAAGAAGGCAGCAGCCGGAGGCGGCGAACAAAGGAACCCTGCCAAGGAAGCTTCCCGAGAGAGCAAACCCATGGAGCTGCCAGAGAACCGTGAGACCTGCAGACAAAGCCTGGGGGAGGGGGGGAGCAGAGAGGGGGGTCTCCGCTGGCTGGTGCTATCCAAGAGTGAGCACAGCACAGAGCGCCAGAGGGGCTGTGCAGCTTTAATTAAAGATGCTCTGCCTCACCCCTGTCCCTGATGTAAAATCCTAGGCCCCGAGAAAGCTGGGGAAATGGGTGCCTTGAGATGGGATTCTCCTTCTTTGAACCTAGCATGTGGCCCTGGCTGGGTAGCTCAGCTGGGGCTTCTGTCCTCAGTGAGGGCACAGGTGAGAACCATCCAATGGAAAAAATAAAACACACAAATAAGTGGGACAACAAATTGATCTCTCTCTCTCTCTCTCTCTCTCTCTCTCTCTCTCTCTCTCTTTTTCTATCTCAAATCAATGACTTTAAAAAAAAAAGAATTTGGCCCTCTGGGGTGGCTACAGTGGTACCTCGAGATACCAGTTTAATTCGTTCCGTAACCTTGAGGCGTGGGAAACTATGAGACGCTGGAGTCACAGTAAACTGGTGGGTCGTGTGCAGCCGGCCGATCCGCACGATGACTCCTATCTCAAATGTTGCTCGTATTTCAAAGCAAAAATCGCTCGCTCGAAGGCTCGTATCTTAAAACCTCATATGTTAGGGCACTCGTATCTCGAGGTACCCCTGTATTGGATATGGGATCTTTGCTCCACTGCGACCTTCACCCCCCGCCAAATATGACCCCCCCCCTCCGCCCCACAAGAGAGAAATGACAAAAATACCTTTCAAAATGAGGAAGTGGGAAGGGTAACACCCAGACCGCAAAGGTGAAAACGTGCGTGTTTCCGGTCTGCCGCGTCTAACTCGGACTTGGAGAGCTGGAGACCCCTGAGGACGCAGGCTCCAGCCGGCTTCCGGCGACGCCTCCCCATCCTGGCCACGCAGTGAGGACGCGCCGTCCACGCCGCTGAATGTCCCCGTCTCAGCAGCATCCGGTGAATGAGGGCGACAGACCGGGAAGTTCAAGGGCGGCCTGCAACCTTCCGAGTCCCGGGCCTGGCGCTCCACCTGCCCTGGGTGTGAACCTCAGAGGACCTGAGGCTCCAACAGACCCCTCCTTCCGGAACGCTCTCGCTCTGCACGTTCCTGCCGGCCAGTCTCCCGTCTGCCTCTCTCTGGCACTCTCTCCTTGGCGTACAGTCTCTCTCGGTGGCCTCGCCTGTGGCTCTGTGGCAATCTGCCCCTCTCCTGCCGGGGTCAGAGGTGGGGAGGACTGAAGCGCTGAGAACTCCGGGTGTAAAGATCCAGGCAGGGAGTTCTCTGCGCTGAAAGGAGCACGCCTGCTTGGAACAGAAAATGACATGCAAAAGGGGAAAGGGAGAAAGACCACAGAGTGCTTTTTTTTGTAACTGTTTGAGAGGTTTGACTCATCGCCGGTTTCGGCAAGGCTTTGGGGGCATTCTGAGAAAGTGACACCAGCCTACACGGTGGTTGGTAACCCTGTCCCCCTGTGTTGGGATTATAGCGGAAAAGTAAGGGGCTGTGCTAAGCGCTAGACCAGTGGTTCTCAACCTTCCTAAGGCCGCGACCCTATAAGACAGCTCCTCATGGGGTGGTGACCCCCACCCATAAAACTATTTCCGTTGCTACTTCATAACTTGTAATTTTGCTGTTGTTATGAACTGTAATGTAAATATCTGATAGGCAGGATGTATTTTCATTGTTACAAATTGAACATAATTAAAGCATAGTGCTTAATCACAAAAACAATATGTAATTATATATTGTGAAATATTTATTTCTAATGACAAATAAATGAAATTTTGTCTTGAATCGTGGTGTAGCATGGGCAACAGTCTTCCTAGGACAACAGTAAACTACATTGCTATGCTTTGCTACACCGAGGAGCGGTGTGTTGGTTCCTAAGACCATGGGAAATAGGTGTTTTCCACTGGTCTTAGGCGACCCCTGTGAAAGGGTCGATCAACCTCCAAAGGGGTCGCGACCCACAGGTTGAGAACCGCTGCGCTAGATGATACTGCTTTAAAGATGAATGACCTCCTTCATCCCCTTCCCAGGAGCCAGCAGAAAGGGGGCGGGAGTCCCTTTCTCATAAACCTAATCAGCACCTGTTGCCAACCACAGAGCCACCAGACGGTAAATCACTCACAGCAACGTGTGACCCACAGGGTACGTGGGGGTCACCCTTTATATAGACCACTCTGCCACCTGACGAGAACCAATCCGGTAACACCAGATACTCCATGAGCTCGGTGTCTATTTTGGGTTCCAGATACCGCCGGGCGGACTATGATACTGCAAATAAATTAAGTCTCCAAACTGCTCTGGGGGTTTAATTTAGAAACTTCAAAACAGCCAGTGATGATGCGCCACCCATATTGCTCAGGCGCATATTTCCGAGGGAGAAACGTGTGGCGAGAACTGCCATTTGCCTGTCTTCTCCGCTTCACGGGGTGTCACTTTCTGTGAATCCTGTGTGTCTTTCATCTACTGCTCATTTCCCTGATCCCCTTTGTGCTGCTGACTGGGAGGAAGGGAGAAAGTGGCTTTTGGGAAAGTAATGTCTGCCCACGGAACCACCGTTTTCAAGCAAACCACCTTACCCTGAGCCACTCTCTCCCCCAATTTTGCCCTCTCAGGGGACAGTCCACGGCCACGTCAGGAGCCTTTTGTGAGAGGAGAAGCAGCACAGAGCCGGCTCCACTGCAGCTCAGGAACGGGAGGCCTGGGCTGAGGGAGAACCTGCAGGTGGCCAGGGACCCTCTCCAATCACACAGCACCCCGACCCCCACACCAGAGCTTGGGGGGCTCAGCTCACATCAGATGCAGCTCCTGAGCGAGGATGACATGAACCCCCTGTGAGAGGCAGGGGAGCCTCCTGGTCCGGGGGGGTGAAGTCACCCAGGACTGGGTTTGCCTTCCGCCTCTGTAACTGTGTGGCCTCAGGTAAGCTGCTCCTCCTTTCTGAGTTGGTTTTCTCGTTTGTAAAAGGAGGATCGTGCCATTTACCTGGTAGCATTAATGCCAGGATTAAATGAGATAAGGCAGGTAAGCCCTCAGCACCGTGATGCACACACAGGAATCGTTGCTATTATTGTGGAGAAGAGACGCCACTCGATGAAGTTGAACCTGAGATGGCTCAGTGTTGAAGAGAGAGAGCACTGGACTAGAAGCTGGAGACTGAGAAACTCCCCCTCTGCCTGCCCCCCCACATTGCTGTGCCCTCATTCCTTCCCCGCAGAAAACCCAATGAGAAAAAGTCAGCGTGCTGATGTCACAGCTGCCACCCGCTGTAACAGCACCAACACGGTGAGCTGAGGTCAAACTCACGCGTCCGGCGACACAAGAATGACACAGGGCCCAGGGGTGCTCAGTCCGGAGCTAGTACAGGTGCGGCCTAATATCTGCTCCTACAGCTGCTGATTAAAATGGTCAGGAGCTGGGTCTCGGCCTCAGCAGTTTGAAGCTTCCCGCATGAAACAGATGCGCCTTAAGGTCTAAGAACCACCAGCCCAGCTCGGAAGAAAACAAGTGAGTTTTCTTGAAGAACCTTTTATGTCATTCATTCCGTTGGCAAACACATATGGATCCCTTTGAGGGACCGAGCGCAAGACCAGGTGCTTGAGTTAGAAAATCCAGCCCCGCCGAACTGGTGTGACTCAGTAGATAGAGCGTCGGCCTGAGGACTGGAAGGTCCCGGGTTCGATTCCGGTCAAGGGCATGTATCCTGGTTGCGGGCATATCTCCCATAGGGGGTGTGCAGGAGGTGGCTGATCGGAAATCTTCCTGATGTCTCTTTCTCATGGATGTTTCTAACTCTCTATCCCTCTCCCTTCCTCTCTGTAAAAAATCAATAAAATATATTAAAAAAGAAAAAAAAGAAAAAAGAAAATCCATCCCCATCCTCAGGGGTTCTAGTTTAACAGAAGAGCATAGTGACTTGGGGGGCAGAGGTATTGGGGTATTGGGGGCAGAGATGGCCCGCACTTGTGGCTTGAGTGCTGAGGGGACATCAGGTGACGCCAGGCCCTGAGTGAAGGGAGGGAGGGAAGGCGGGAGTGTGTGCTGTGGCAGGACCACGGGCATTCGGAGGAGAAGCTCACTCTGGCTTCATCTGCAGACCATACCTTGGGCGGGTCCAGCCTCCGGAAAATCGCACACATCCTGCGTGTTTCTGCATTGACAGGGCGCGTGCCTTCTCGGGGTCACGGGAATACCTGCCTGAGGGGTAATCTTCCTGAGGATTTCTATCAGCTGGGCAAAGGGAGTTTTCATAAGATGAAGGGGCACCACCAATGAGAGGGCTGAAACAGAAGGCAGGCGGGACCACGTGCCCAGAACTCACCCTCTGTTTCCTCCTGAACCCTGGAAAGTCTGCAAGCTCTGCTGCTCTCACCGGGAGAGGGTGGGGACCCCCTGCCGGAGAAGGAACAGCTGGACACAGCAGCCGGGCCCTCCCTCCCCTCTGCAGAGCACCTGACAGACGGAAGTCAGCACGTGGCCACTTTCTTACGAGGCAAACGGCGAGCAGAGGTGTAAGCAGCTCCATTTATTTGAGTAAATAGCTTGTAAAGAAATCATCGGTAAACATTACAAAATTAAACGACGTTTTCCAAAGCTTGCCAGTGTACGGAAAATTCACCAACGGAGTTCCGGTAAAAAATAAAATATGTTCAAAGCACCCTTGAGAGAAAATG
>PVJN01040403.1:0-19290 GCA_004026805.1 Lasiurus borealis | reverse complement strand
GAGACATCGGGACCATGTCTCCCTCCGCAACTTAGGTACAGGCTGTCTTGTTATACAAGATTATCAGCCTGCATCCGAGTCACGGCACCCTGGGAGTTTTCACTCTGTTCTCAACCCTGAGACTGCAACTGGGGGATATGATTTTAAGCAGAGCTGTGTTAACTCCGGCCCAATCCTGATTTTTGCAACCTTACACCCGTAAGTCACAGGGCCCTTCTTATCCCTCCAAGCCCCACCCCTCCCCACTGTCCCCATCTGGGATTGGTTTGTTTATTTTAATGTATTTTATTTTTATTTTTTTAATAGATTTTATTTTAATCCTCGATCCCCATCACTTAATGTATTTTATTGATTTTTTTACAAAGAGGAAGGAAGAGGGACAGAGAGCTAGAAACATCAATGAGAGAGAAATATTGATGAGCTGCCTCCTGCACACTCCCCGCTGGCGATGTGCCCTCAACCAAGGTACAGGTCCTTGACTGAAATTGAACCTGGGACCTTTCCGTCTGCAGGCCGACGCTCTATCCACTGAGCCAAACCGGTTTCGGCCCCAACTGGGTTTTTTAAGAACCTTCTTTGTACCTTGCTCTGGGGGGGGGGATACAGAAATCAGTGAACCCAGGTCTCTGTCTCCCCTCCCCCACCCCAAAGAATTCACAGCAGGTCCTGGAAATGGACCATGGTCCTTAAAGAAGGAGGTCATCGGCCAAGTACTCAGCCAAGGGAGAGATGCGGACTCTTGGGAAGCTCGGAGGAAATGAACATGGCGTCTGACTGGGGAGAGGGGGAGGGCAGGCTGCGTTTTAAAGACAGACAGCCCTTCCCGGCGGGTTGCACATGCTTGCGAGCATCTGCTGGACGGACGCCTGCTGCTTTGGGGCCTGCGCGGGGGCTGTGGGCTGGACCGGTCCCTCTCGCAGGAAGCTAGCCATTCTGGTTGGGGAAGACTATTAATAGGCAGCTTTGTGGATAAATAAAGAGCATAGTTTCTGATCGCGATAAAGGCCGTGAAGAACACGAAGTGGGATAAAGGAAAACGGGGCTGGGGGAGGATGTTGTAGGTGGGGAGTCAGGTGAGCTTCCCACCCCCCTGTCCCCCCCTCAGGAGGGCAAGGTGACTAGTGTAGAGGCACCGGCCAGAGGAGCGCGGAGCTCCCTGCGTGCCAGGTGGGGCTTCTGTCAGCGTGGAGGCTGCCGGGAGGGGTGGTCACCGTTCTGTCTGGGAATGGGAAAAGGCCGGGGAGGATGCTGCTTGTAGGCCAAGGTGAGGGGCAGGCCAGCCCCGGGGCAGGGCATGATGGGAGAGCATGCTTACCTTCCCGCACTCCTCTCAGGAAAACAGCCGATAAACGCCTTCACACGGCGGGAGACGCGATAGGAGACGGAACTGGTGACTCTTCCTGGGCGATCTGGGTTTAACAATGGCCAAGTGTTACGCCAGAGAAGTGAAGCAATAATGGTGGGACTTCCGGCTTCATCAGGGCAGAGAAGTGTGCCAGGGAGCGGTTCTCAGCCTGGGCTGAGGCGGTCAGAGGCCTGCAGACCTCAGGAAGCCAGGTTAGGCCGAAAGCTCTATCCACTGAGCTGGTGTGGCTCAGTGGATAGAGCGTCGGCCTGCGGACTGAAAGGTCCCAGGTTCGATTCCTGTCAAGGGCATGTATCCTGGTTGCGGGCACATCCCCAGTAGGGGCTGTGCAGGAGTCAGCTGATCAATGTTTCTCTCTCATTGATGTTTCTCACACTCTATTTCTCTCCCTTCCTCTCTATAAAAACATCAATAAAATATATTTTAAAAAATAAGAAAAGAAAAGAAACTCAGGTTAGGAGCCCTCCTGCTCTCCATCCCCCCGCCCCCCCATACAGCACGCAGGAGGGACTCTGCCGGCGCCGGTAGGTGCTTCACCTGCATCACCCCCCACCCCCCGAGCCCCACTTCCTGGGAGGGGGTTTCTGCTATAGACAGAGGCCGAGGCCCCAGGGATGAAGGGGCAGGTCGGGGGGCTGGTACCGAACTCAGGCAGCGCCCTCTGGGACCCGTGCTCTTTGTCTTGACCCAGCCCCAGGGAATCCTAACAATGGCTACCACTTGTGGGGCACTGACTACCCACCAGACACCAGTCTGAGCTTCGTGCATATCAACTCCCTCCGCATGGCCAACCTGCCAGGCCGTCGTAGTGTCGCCCCCATTTTACAGATTGGGAGACTGAGGCACCAAGAGGGAAGCGACCCGCCTCAGGTCACCCCGCGGCCAAGCTGGGGCGCCCAGGCAGGCAGGCGGGCAGGCAGTCCTGCTCCAGCGCTCCCTCTTTCCCACCGTTACCCTGGAGGCCCCGGGCTGTGGGCGGGCAGAGGAGGGCTGGGGACAGCTGTGCGCCTCCAGGCCATTTCTGAGGTTCCCGCGCTGGCAGTGGGAGATGAACGCGCTGGGAATCCCAGACACCAGGGCTGGGTGGGCGGCGGGGAGGGACCCGGGGAAAAACACTGGACACATTCCTGGCTGGAGGCCAGGGGAGCGAGGCAAAGACAAGACGGAGAAACCTCTCCTCCGGGGGCCGGGCGCTGTTTTGCAAGGTGTTGCCTCTCTGCGCGGCTGTATTTGCTTTGCCAAACTGGAACGCTCTTCGCTCTTCGGATACACAGCGGCCTGGACGGCCCGGGGCTGTTTGCCAAGGGAACGAGGGCCAGGACAGGCGGGGAAAGTGGAGGGTGGGGCTCGGCATCCCCCCCACCCCCCGGAGGCCCCCCTCACCTGGGAGGCGCTGCCAGAGAGCTCAGGGAGCGAGAACGAGCCGGACAGAGAGCGAGCTGGGAGGAGCGCTGGAATAGGGGTCAGGCAGCAGGTGACCTCTCCGTCCCATTTCTATGCTGGCCATGCCCCACTGTGTGCCTCCCAGTCCCCTGCCCCCGGCGGGATTCACCTGCCCCTGACCCCTGTACCAGGCCACCAGGATGTCTGGTGAAATCTCAAGGTTAACTCTGACCATCACCCCTCTCCCGCTTGTTCCCCAAGCTCCCAGCCCCGTGAAAGATGTCAGGTCCAAAACCCAGAAGTCATCTTGGATTCCCCTTCTTCCCTCAGGCCCGACCTCCGATCCATCAGCACCTGTGGATCTACTGCCAAAATAGATCCCACATCCGCTCGGTCCGTGTTGCTCAGTGGTTGAGCGCAACCTATGACCTAGGAGGTTATGGTTTGAGTCCCAGTCAAGGGCCCATGTCCAGGTTGTGAGCTTCATCCCCTAGTAGGGGGCACGCAGGAGGCAACTGATCAACAACGATTCTCTTTCATCATTGATGTTTCTCTCTCTGCCTTTCCTTCCTCCTCTGAAATCACAGACTGAGTGGCCAGATTATTATGATCTCTGAAGGCATAATAATCTGGCCACTCTGTGTAGACTGACCACAGAGTTGGGATTTTAAAATAAGGTTGTTCCATGTGTGAGAACTGCATTGTGGGTAGTTAGAAAGAAGCAGAGGACTTACTAACCAGAGGCTGGAGGCCACTATCTCCTGGTCCCTTGTCATATCAAGGTTTGCAAGCTTTCCCTTACACAGAAGTACACTGAGTGGCCAGATTGTTATGCGTTCAGAGATGATCATAATCTGGCCACCCGGTGTATAGATTCCACCTCTGACCACTTCTCGCCACCCTCGTCGGCCTGGTCCAAGTCCCCAGTCACTTCTAACCTGCTATGCTGTCCACCTTTGCCCTCCCACAGCCCTTCCGCACGTGGTGCCAGGGTGGTATTTCAAGAATGTCCATCAGATGGTAGGCCTCCCTGCTCCGAGCTTCTCACTGACTCCCGATCACGCTAGGGATAAAAGCCACGCTTCTCACCGTGACCTCAAGATCCTGTCTGCTCTGGTCTCTGCCCACCTCTCCTTCCCCACCAGCCTCTGCCACGGCCCTTGCTCCTGTGCACCAGGCACTGGGGCCTGCTGCCTCGTGCCTTCTGCATTAACCGTCTCCTCTCCCTGGAATGTTCTCCCCCGAACTTCCCAAGGTTCCCTCTCTCCCCTCATTCATGTCTCAGCTCAGGTACCCTCCCCTAGGAGACTCCCTCCCTGCCCACCGTGCTCAATCCATCCCCCTTTTCTCCTTTACTTTAAAACAATTATTTTATCAAATATTCTGGATGTACTGGGTTGATTCATTGTCCTTCCCCTGTAGAATGTCAGCCCCGTGATATCTAGGACCGAGTCCCCTGCTGTGCCCACCGCACTGAGAGCCATGGCCGGCACCGGGCTCATGCACACGGGTTCACCAGGGAAATGCCTGTGCTTTGCAGGGTCCCCGTGAGCACGTTGTGGGCACTCTGCCCCCAGGTGTAAAATGCGGCCTCACCGGCAAGGCCTTCGCCTCTGCTATTGTCTGGGACTCTCCTATTGCTCAGAACCACAGAGGCCGGGAGGGAGGCTTAGCAATAGATGAAAGGGAAAAGCAGTAAAGGTGGAATCCCCTGGAAACAGTGCGGGCGGGACTGGAGGCCCCGGGAGAGCTCGGGGTGTGGAGTGTTGGAGGGAGAGCTGCACTTCAGAGAGCGATGGCTCAGCATCACGCTGGTGGCAGTCTCGGAAGGAAAAGATAAAGGGGAGTTCTCGCTTTCTCTGTATTACTTAAATATTTCACAATGCATATGTGTTTTTTAAAAGACACATGTTCCTTTTAAAATTTTAGACGCTGTAAATGATAAGACTCTATCACCATCCCACTCTCACCACCATTCCACTGTCATTACCTCCCTGACTGCCACCAATATCACCACCACCATCTTCACCAGCATCACCACCACCATCATCCTCATTACCACCACCATCACCACCATCTTCACCACTTCCACCACCACCTTCACTACTACCAACACCACCACCATCACCACCATCACCACCACCTTTACCACTATCTTTACCACTTCCACCACCACAACCATCACCATCATCTTCACCACTTCCACCACCACCACCATTACCACCACCTTCATCACCACCTTTACCACTTCCAGTACCACCAGCACCACCACCAGCACCACCACCTTCACCACTCCCACCACCACTACCACCACCACCTTCACCACTACCAGCACCACTACCACCACCACCTTCACCACTACCAGCACCATCACCACCATCATCATCACTTCCACCACCACCAGCAGCACCACCAGCAGCACCACCATCATACCTTCACCATCATCATCATCACCACCACCAGTATCCTCACCCCTTCACCACTTCCACCACTACCACCACCCTCACCACTTCCCTGACCCAAAAAGGGCCTGCCGTTCAGTCATGTGGGCACAGGTTTGGGAACAGCATTGTCCAGTTGAAATACAATATCATCTGAGCATATACACAGCTCAGGGAGTAACCACGTCAACAAGTAAACGGAAAAAGTGAAATAACGTTAATAATATATTTTACTTATTTAACTCAGTACATCTAAAATACCATTTCTCCATGTAAACAATGCAAGGAGTATTTTGCATTGTGATGTTTCACATTCTTTTTGTCATTCCAAGTCTTCAAAAGCTGGTGTGCATTGAATACTCGCAGCACAACCACATGTCCAGTGCACATGTGGCTGGAGGCTACCCCTATGGGACAGCACAGCTCACAGCCACACTGCCTGGGTTCGAATCCCAGCTCCAACACATACTGGCTGTGTGTCCGTAGGCAGGTTACTTAACCATTCGGGACTCACTTTCCCCATCTGTAAGTTGGGGAAAGAACAGAGTTGTTGTGGGGATCAAATAAATTAACATGCGTACATGTTTACCCCAATGCCCGTCACATAGACAGGGCTACGTATATAGCATTAGTTGTTGCTCTCCTTCCAGAAACCGGAAAGAAGGTCAGAGGCTCTGGTGTGCCTGTGGGGACCACCTGAGAGAGGGAGATGCCTAGCGGTGGTTCGGCCTAAAGGGGCTTTAGCCTTCATGGAGGAGGAGAAACCCGTTCTCGAAGCTCAGGTAGTATTTCCCCTGGAGAAGGAAAGTGGGCGGGGCTTGGTGGAGAAGGGAGGAGAGCAGGAGCTGGGCTGATTGAGAGAGAGCCTTGGTTGAGGGGCTTGATGAAGAGGAAGGAACTGGGAAGAGCCCAACAATGAGGGTGGGGCTGAAAGCTGTAGGAACACTGCCTCCCCCCACCCCTCACCCCACAATCACACCCTCCAGCTGCCTCATCTGTCCGGTGGGAACGCTGAGGCCAGAGAGGGAAAGTGACTTGTCCAGGGAGCTCGGTGGCCCAGCGGGGCTGCCCCTTGTTCCCTGGCCGTACACCTGTCCCTCCATGCCCTGCCTCTGAGGGAACAGTCTGCTGTTCAGTTCTGCTTGGCTGAATGCGTGTTGCACTGTTCTAAGTCACTGCAATGGACTGTTCCTTCAGAGGCAGCACCTGCCCGTCTGTGGTGTTGTTGTAAGTCATTGCTAAGACGGGCCTGTCTTTTTCCAGCATATTCTGCATCCCAGCATCACCCAAAGGTGCTCAGTGACCAGCGAGGTTCATAAGATGCTTCACTATAAAAAAAAAAATTGTGAGGTCACGGAAATGTGGGGAAATGCAGATGCTTGGAGATGCATGATGGGTACTAACTAGCAAAGGGTCGGAGAAGGCCTGCAATACAGAAATTGTATTCGTATCGTTTAACTCCTAAATCCCAACTCTATTGGCCACAGGACTCTCTGGGTCTGGTGGGAGAGTCCCATGGTGCACTTTGGTGGGCGTCATTCAGAATTCACTCTGAAAACATCCACTGCTCCTGGCCCCAAACAAGATTGCAAGATTGGGCCATCACGTAATGGGTGTGTGTGTGTGTGAGTGTGTGTGTGTGTGTGTGTGTGTGTGTGAGTGTGTGTGTGTGTGTGAGTGTGTGTGTGTGTGTGAGTGTGTGTGTGTGTGAGTGTGTGTTCCTCCTGAAATCTGGTTCTGAGGCCACTTCCAAAGGAGGACCCAGCATTTCACTGCGAGTGGAGGAAGGGCCCAGCCTCTGGCGAGGTGTGAGCTCCTCTCCCTCCTGTGTAAGCTCGAGACTGAGTCTGCCCCAGGCTTGGTCTTCGTCTCCCCTCCTTTCCTCACAGAGCATGAAAAGGTAGGCCCGACGGTGGACGGTGGGTCAACCCAGGAAGGCTTCCTGGAGGAAGGGAGTGTTGAGCCACCTGTTTAGGAGGGGTGGGGCCCAGGGGGGCAGGGAGGAGGGTGGAGGTGAAAACGCCACACCCCTGGAACATTTGGCACCTTCCACGCCATGCATCACCCTGTCAAAGCCAGCTGTTGGCTCGCCGCCCTGGCTTGCAATCCTCCTCCTTCCCCTCCTCCCCTCCCAGTTCCAGAACCATCTCCTGAGTCAGCTCTTTTCTTCCTGCCAGGGGTGTCGGATGCCTTCCTGTTCCAGGAGGGGACACTGGTTGAGGGTTGCAGGGTCCCCTCGGCCCCTCCTTTGGGCAACCACAATGCACAGCCTGGACGAAACGGACTGCACGGCTCCGTGTTTGCTCCCCAGCGGGGGGAGCGTGACCTCGGCCGGGTCAAACCTGAGGCTCCTGCCTCTCAGCCCCAAACCTCGCCCCGGGGAAGGTCCGGGAATCGGGTGCCTGGAGCTGAGGAAGGGGGACCCACAAGTGGGAACCGGATTCAGGAGGGAGGGACCCACTGGAGGCCTCAGAACTCAGAGAGGGGAGCGGGGAGCGGGGAGCGGCAGGGGTGGGAGAGGCCCTCGGAGCACAGGCGCCGGCCAGGCTCCTCCACCCAGCCCAGGGGATCGGTCCGGATCCCTCCCTCCCTCCCTCTCTCTCAGCTGACAGGGCAGGGCCCCGTGAGCGTGCAGGGACCTGGAACCGAAACTCAGCCGGGAGTACTCACCCCCCGGGGACCCTGGCCTGGGGCACAACCCCAGCAAGCCCAGAACTGCCAGGAGCCTTGCCCAGCCTGGACGCTGCCCTGCAGGGGGCTCAGGAGGAACCCCGGGGCTGGGGCTGGGGGCCGAGGAGGGGGCTGGGGTCAGGCAGACAGTGTGGCACTGAGCACCAGACAGCGTGTGCACTGAGCACCTGCTCTGTTTCCGGCCCCGGCTCGGTTCTGCCACCACGACAGGGACCCGAACCGGACCTGCGTGTTACAGGCCTGTGGTGGCCTGGGCCAGGGGACAGGTCTCTGCGTCTGGCTGCCTCCGCTGAGACAAGGGGGGCCCCTCCCCACTGCCTGGGCTGCTCCGAGATTGACTGGCCTAAATCTGGGGCTGTCAGGTACAACACCCCGAAAAGAGCAGGTGCTTAGCCCAGACGCCGGGAGGCTGGAACCCCCTCCACGCAGGAGGCCAGCTGTGCAGGGTCTGCCCGAAGCCTGTCCCTAGACTTTGACCCCCGTGCCCTCTGGGGGAGCCCGCGGGACCTGGCCTGTCCCTCACTGGTCCTCAGTGCCCTCCCCTCTGAAGTGGGGGTCACAGGGCTGAGCTGGCTGCTTGCTAAGCTCAAATGGGAAAGACTCTGAGTCCATTTAGAAGGGTCTCCCTGGGCAGAGAGGAAACAGCAGGAGCAGTGGTTTTCCAACTACAGGTCCCAGTCCATTCAGCGGTTCTCAACTTTTTTTTTTAATGCTGTGACCTCTTAATACAGTTCCTCATGTGGTGGTGACCCCCAACCATAAAATTATTTTCGTTGCTACTTCATAACTGTCATTTTGCTACTGTTATGAATCGTAATGTAAATGTCTGTGTTTTCTGATGGTCTTAGGCTCTACAGCAGCGGCTCTCAACTTGTGGGTCACGACCCACAGGTTGAAAACTGCTAGCAAGGTCGCAGTTGAAAGCAGGAATCTTCACAACATGGACTAGAAGATGCTGTGTTACCAAGCCTCCCGTGCAGTGCAGGGAGGGTTTTAGCTCATGACAGTCTTTATTCCCATGAGTTATGGATATACCAGAGGCCCAGTGCAAGAAATTTCATGCCCTGGGAAGGGGAGAGGGTGACAGGGGGAGGAGAGGGTCCCTCAGCCTGTCCTGTGCCCTCTCGCAGTCCAGGGCCCCTCCACCCCTCCACCCCTCCATCCCTCACTCCTTGCCATCCTCCTGCAGCAGAAGTGGAAGTGGGAGAGGCTCCCGCCACCACCACTGCACTCACCAGCCATGAGCCCGGCTTCTGGGGGAGCAGGGAGGCCCCTGTGGGAGCACATTGACCACCAGGGGGCAGCTCCTGCTCTGAGCGTCTGCCCCCTGGTGGACAGTGTGCGCCATAGCGACCCATCATTCCGCTGTTCAATGGCTTTGCATTTTAGGTTTTATTACAGAGGATGTGTGCTTGCTGTGCGGAGCGCATCTCCCACTGTGGGTAGGGAGCATGGGAAAGCTGTTGGTCCTAGCACAGGCCGTGGGACTGGATGGGTCTGGGCCTCCTACTGCTGAAGTGACATTGGGTAGGTTACTTTAGCTCTCGGGGCCTCCATTTCCTTACTTGTAAAGAGGGATAGAAATAACCCTACCTTGCCAAAACCGGTTTGGCTTAGTGGATAGAGCATCAGCCTGTGGACTAAAGGGTCCCAGGTTCGATTCTGGTCAAGGGAAGGTACCTTGGTTGCGGGCACATCCCCAGTGCAGGAGGCGGCTGATCGGTGTCTCTCTCTCATCGGTTTCTAACTCTCTATCCCTCTCCCTTCCTCTCTGTAAAAAATCAATAAAATATATATTTTTTAAAAAGGAAGAAAGAAATAACCCTACCTTTTTAGGGTCTGGGGAGGGATTAATGAAGTGCTTAGACAGCCTGGCTGAGTGTTAGTGATAACTGCCTGAGAATGGGGGTGGAGTGAGGCCTTGGAGGAGGCAGCCTCTGTGAGTGGGGGCGGATCTGCAGCCTCTTCTAAGGAAAAGGTCCTTCTGGCCCGCTCCCCCTCTCCCATTTCACAGAGAGGGAAGACTGAGTCCCTGGATGGGGGAGAAGAGCTGGAGCCCAGCCTCCTGCACTCCAGGCCAGAGCGCTGCCTGTCTCTTACCGCCTCTTAGCGTCAAGAGAGCTCTCGGCCTTTGCTTTCTCATCTGTAAAATGGGGACAGTACGGAACCGACCTCAGACGGCGGGCCACGCGAGCTCCTGCATGCAAAGTGCTCAGTCCAGCGCCTGGCACAGAGTCAGTCTCTGTAAGCATTCAATATTTTTGCTCCCATCATATTGTCCAATAAAAAAAGGGGGGGGGCACCCTGGCCAGGGTTGTTCAGTGGTTAGAACAGCATCCCATGCCCTGAAGGGTTGTGGGTTTGGTTCCTGGTCAGGGCACACGCCTGAGGCAGCCGATGAATGCTTTTCTCTTACATCCACGTTTCTCTCTCCCCTCCTCCTTCCTCTGTCTCTAGAATCAATTGGGGGAGGGGGCACATCCTTGGATGAGGATTAACACTAGATAAATAAGGCAGGTTCTGAGCCATAGGCACAGCCTGAGCTCTGTTCTGTCCAAGAAAAAAGAAAGGCACGTGGCCAGTGCACCCTCCCACGGCTTCCTGCGGCTCCTGGGGGGTCGGGTGGCAGGCACACCTTTGCTGTGGGTTATATCTAAAAAGTTCCAAAATTTGTTAATGGTTGCTGAAACCGGTGTGGCTCAGTGGATAGAGTGTCAGCCTGCGGACTGAAAGGTCCCAGGTTCGATTGTGGTCAAAGACACGTACATTGGTTGCGGGCACATCCCCAGTAGGGAGCGTGCAGGAAGCTGTTGCTCGCTGTCTCTCTTATCGATGTTTCTAACTTTCTATCCCTCTCCCTTCCTCTCTGTGAAAAATCAATAAAAAATATATAAAAAAAATAAAAAGTTCCAAAAAATAAATAAATTAAAAATAAAAATAAAAAGTTCCAGCTCCTCATTTCTCTCTGGCTCGAGTGTGCATTGCTTTTGCTGTAAAGAAAAAAAAAAAAGAGACTGTTTTTATCGACCTCAATCATAACCACTGCCCACCCCACTGACGCAGGTGACCTTCCTGGGCCAGTGCGCGCCCTGACCCCGGGCCGCCAGTGTGTCACTGTGGTTTGGGGCACCAGAGGAGAGGCCTGGGTCGCAGCCTGCTCTGCGTGTTCTTCTTCTTGTTTGCTCCCGGTGACGGCGGAGGTCCTCCTGGTGGCATTCGGCGTCACAAATGCACCCAAGGACTGCTGATGGCACGTCCGGGGGATGAGAGGGAGGAGGATAAAGCCACGCTGTAATTTGTCAGGCAATAGGCCCCGGCATCTCCCAGGCACAAAACCGGGGTTCAGCTGGAGAGTGGAGAGTGCTAATGGCTGGGGACAGATAGTCTCTAGGCCTTGGATGCCAAGCCAAGAGGGGGAATGAGGGAAGGGGTGCATGGGGGGGGTGGTGGCAGGGGCCCAGACAGGGAGGGAGAGAAAGGAAGTGTTTCCTGCCGCTTGTCCCTCTTCCTGGGCCTTCCTACTAGGCCGCCCTATTCTGAGCAGCAGTGATGTGGGTATGTCTGTGTTTATAGGTGGTGGGGGGGCAGGGGGAGTTAGTCCTGGGGGAGGCAGGGAAGAGGTGATATTTGGCCAAGAAAGGGCTATGGAGTCTGAGGAGTCACCCACGTTGGACACTGGTTGTGGGGGAGGATAAACAGATCCAAGATGGACCTTTTAATCAAGGCGAGGGTTTCAGTGAAGCTGTGGTTTCGAGGGTGCGCACAGGCACCCAGAAATTAGCCCCCGGACCAGCACTGGTTACCATCCTTTCGCGTTAGCTCTGCACCATCACCATCGCCCAGTGCTCTCTCTCCCGGGGAAGGGAGGGAGGGCTTGAAGCTCAGTGTGGGGCCGTCCTCCGTCTCCCTCTAGCCCAGCGCTGGGCACAGTGCCTGGGAACTCACGGGTGCTCGGCAGATGCCCGATGACATGCCCGATTCTGACGTTGAAGGAGGTCTGCAGGCGGGTGACTCACCCTGGCCTGAGGCTGGGGATGCGGGTCCTGGTGTCCAGAGCCTGGGCATGTATGTGCCTTGCTGGGGTTCCCTCTGCACGGTGAGGGGAGTAGAACCCACTTCCGTCGCTTTCCTGCTCTGAAGAGGAGCGGAGAGGCTGCAGGAGGTCCGGGAAGGAAGATGTGAAGGGGCCATGTCTTCCTCCACTGCTAGGTCCCAGTCATGGTCACTTTCCTTTGGTGTGTGGTGCCCTCTGGTGGTCACTAGTATGAAATGCAGCTAGCGACCTAAGAACTTTGGATGGAGGGCGTGGCCTTCATGGTGGTGCCTGGGGACTCTGACCTCCCACCCGGGCCTCCACCCTCAGACCCCAGAGTGTGTCCAGGTCGGGGAGGGCCACGCTGCTCCTTTCCAAAAATCGTGGGGGAGGGTGCGTGGTGGGAGTTAATCAATCGAGGATCTTGGATGCATATAATCATGGTCCATGGACAGACAACAAGGTGGTGAGGGCCTGGTGCCAGGGGGCGGGCTGCAGGGGGTCCATGAAAGAAAAATGGGGACATATATAACACTTTCAACAATAAAGAATTATTTTTTAAAAAAAACAGAGATTTTTAAATGACACATTCATGATATAATGCTAGGTGAAAATTTAGTACAAAAATGCATATAAAAATACTCTCCATGCCCTATCCCGTTTGGCTCAGTGGATCGAGCGCCAGCTCTCTGACTGAAGGGTCCCGAGTTCGATTCTGATCAAGGGCACGGACCTCAGTTGTCGCTCGCTCCCCAGCCCTGGGTCAGGGCACGTGCAGGAGGCAGCCAATTGGTGTGTCTCTCTCACAGAGATGTTTCTGTCTGTCTTTCCCCAGCCCTTCCGCTCTCTCTAAAAATCGATGGGGAAATGTCCTCGGATGAAGATTAACAATAAAATAAAATATCTTCTTTAAAATACTGTCTATGTACACCTCTATCAAACACAGACACACATGGCAGCAAGCCTTTGGGAATAGAATTATGTTTTACTCTTTTTTTTTTATAATTTTCTACGCTTCCTACACTGAGCACCTTTTACTTCTCTACAGGTTTATTCATAAAGGAAAATTAATGAAGTCCCCTCCATCGATGCCTTCCCCTCACCGGCTGTGGGCTGTCAGAGCCTCCTCTTGCAACTCTGTTCAGTGAGGAACATGTGACTTGAAGGTTTGTCCACTGGGGGGAACCCGTGTGCATCCTAGTGGGCAGTCTGGACAGCACGCCTTACCCAGGCATTTCAGAGTCCCGGCAGGGGGCACCCCAAAACAGGTTACAGTTACCAGTGGGGTGAGCAGGAGAAAGAATTGGGAGGGGGGCGCCCTAACCTGTTTGGCTCAATGGATAGAGTGTCAGCCTGCAGACTGAGGGGTCCCAGGTTCAATTCCAGTCTAGGGCATGTATCTTGGTTGCCGATATATCCCCAATAGGGAGGGTGCAGGAGGCAGCTGATCAATGTTTCTCTCTCATTGATGTTTCTAACTCTCTATTCCCCTCCCTTCTTCTCTGTAAAAAGTCAATAAATATATTATTTTTTTAAAAAAAGAATGGGGGCGGGAGGAAATGGTGAGTCTGTGCCCATGGTCAGCAAACTGTGGCTCTCGAGCTGCATGCGACTCTTTGGCCCCTTGAGCGTGGCTCTTCCACAAAATACCACGGCCTGGGCAAGTCTTTTTTGAAGAAGTGGCGTTAGAAGAAGTTTAAGTTTAAAAAATTTGGCTCTCAAAAGAAATTTCAATCGTTGTCCTGTTGATATTTGCCTCTGTTGACTAATGAGTTAGCTGACCACTGATCTGTGTTAGTTATTACAAAGGAAAAGAATGAAAAGAAAGAGGGGTGCCCCTAGCTGGTTTGGCTCAGTGGATAGAGCGCTGGTGCGGACTGAAGGGTCCCAGGTTCTAATGTGGTCAAGAGCACCTGCCTGGGTTGCAGGCTCGATCCCCCAGTGGGGGGCATGCAAGAGGCAGCCCAGGCATGTGCCCTTGACCACATTTGAACCTGGGACCCTTCAGTCCGCACCAGCCCTCTATCCACTGAGCCAAACCAGCTAGGGGCACCCCTCTTTCTTTTCATTCTTTTCCTTTGTAATAACTGTCTCTCTCTCCCTCTCCCTTCTTCTCTGAAATCAATAACATTTTTGTAAAAAGAAAGAAAGGGAAAGAGGGGCGGGCGGGCGGGGGCCAGGGAAAGAGGAGCCCCTCTCCCCCCAGGAGGATGTAGCACACAGGCCCACAAGGTCAAGGACAGGCAGGCAGGACCGGAGACCCCGCTGAGAAGGAAACCTCGGGCGGGGAGCAGAGGCTCAGGTCTCAGGTCCACCCTTTCCCCGAAGTAACAGTGACGGGCGGGCCTCCTGGCCCTGGAGCCAGTCTCGGGGACCTGGCAGAGGCGTCTGTCCCCGCGCCAGCACACCTGGGAACCACTGTCTAGTGCCTGGGGGCCTTCCCAGGCTTGACAGGAGCAGATAAAGGCAGGGCTGGGAAGAGCCTGGCTGTTCTTACCGGAAGGGGGAGGGGGAGAGGGAGGGCCCGGCCCCTCAATATACTCTCAGCGCTCTGCTCCCCACCCCTCTCCTCAGGGCAGCGCCACTTGGAAGCCTCCCATGTTGTCCGGGCCCAGGGAGCTGCAGGGCAGGCGGGAGCCGGAGGAAGGAGGCATCACGGAGGGCTCTCTCCAGGATGCTCTGCCCTTGGGCTCCAGTCCCAGCCCCACGCTCCCCTCTCCCTGTGCCCTTAGGGATTTCCTCCCCAGGCTCCTTCCTGGAGATGTAACCTGCTCACTGGAACAGTCCGTCCTTCCCAGTGAGCCACGTTAACCTCTTCACAAAGCCACGTAGCATCGTCACTCTCCCATTCCAGAACCGTTTCATCACTGGACGCAGAAAGCCTACCCAGGGGCAGGCAGCCTCCGGTCCCTTCCCTGCCCCAGCCCCGGTGACCACAGCGCACTTCCTGTCTATAGATGCAACTGTTCTGGACGTTTCCTACCCGTGGGATAATGCAATGTGTGGCCTCTTGTGGCTGGCTTCTTTCACTGGACATGATGTTTCCAAAGTCCATCCATGTTTTAGCATGTGCAGTACTTCGTTCCTTTTATTGCTGAAGGGTATTCCACTCTGTGGGTGTTTCACATTCTGTTTATCTATTCAGCAGCTGATGAAAATTGAACTGTTATGAATGATGCTGTCAGAAACATTCAGTCAGGTACAGTTTTCCAGTGGACATGTTTTCCGTTCTCTTGGGTGTATGCCTAGGAGTGGAATAAGCTGGGTCATATGGTAACTTGATGTTATTTTATTTTACTTTTTTAGGAACTGCCAGTTTTCTAAAGCAGCTGCACTGCAGTAGTTCCATCTCTTCACCCCTCTTCCCATTGGCAAAGCATAGTGTTGATCTTACCTCGCAGAATGGCTGTAGCAATTAGATAAAACAGTGAAAGCAGTTAGCACGGAGTAGGTGCTCAGTAGTGGATTGTTTATAATTAGGAGACCTTTAAGACTCAGCCTGTTCTTTATATATATATATATATATACATATATATATAAAATTATATATATAATTGATTTTTTTTACAGAGAGGAAGGGAGAGGGATAGAGAGTTAGAAACATCAATGAGAGAGACATGCCTCCTGCACACCACCTACTGGGGATGTGCCCGCAACCAAGATACATGCCCTTGACAGGAATCGAACCTGGGACCTTTCAGTCCACAGGCCGATGCTCTATCCACTGAGCCAAACTGGTTTTGGCTCAGCCTGTTCTTTTTGGTTCCCTTCAAATCTGACTGGACGTCTCTCAGTCCTCAGTATCCCCACTAGTTTCCCTGCATCTTGAATTTCCCTTGAATTAACTTTACTGTGGAGCAAAACTACACACACACACACACACACACACACACACACACACACCATTTGTTATTTCTTAGTATGTAGATCTTTTAATTTTTTAAAATTGATTTTAGAGAGAAGGAGGGAGAGAGAGAGAAACATTGATTGGTTGCTTCCCCCACTCGCCCCCAACTGGGGATGAAACACAAAACCTAGGTATGTACCCTGACCAGGACTCAAACCACTAACTGCTGGTGTGGGGGACAACACGCCGGCCAACGGCCACACTGGCCGGGGACACACACCTGAGGCCTGAGGCCACGCCAAATGAAGAGAAAACGTTAGCGCTAGAACCAGCTACCCCATGGTTCTCAGTGTGGAACCCAGACTGCCAGCACGTGGGAACTTGTTGAAGTGTAAATCCTCAGCCAAAACCGGTTTGGCTCAGTGGATAGAGCGTCGGCCTGTGGACTCAAGGGTCCCGGGTTCGATTTCAGTCAAGGGCATGTATCTTGGTTGTGGACGCATCCCCAGCAGCGAGTATACAGGAGGCAGCTGATTGATGTTTCTAACTCTCTATCTCTTTCTCTTCCTCTCTGTAAAAAATCAATAATATATATATATATATATATATTTAAGTGTAAATCCTCAGACCGCACTCCAGAAACACTGAAGCAGGGACTCCGGCGATGAGCCCAGCGGTGTGTGTGGTAGAGCCCCCCAGGGGACTCTAATGCAAACTAAAGTCCCCAAAATAGAGATGAGGAAGCGGAGGCCAGGGGCAGGCTGCAGCCGGCTCTCGGCCATGGAGTGGTGAAGAATGAAAGCTCTGTAACTCTGAGGTCATGAATCAAATTCCCGCTCTCCCCTTTCCAGCGGCGTGACCTCAGGCATGTCCCTTTACGTCCGTGTCTGTCTCATCCGGACCGGAATACCGCAGACGGGGTGACTCAATAACACCTATGCCCCACAGTTCTGGAGGTTGGGAAGTCTTAGGTCAAGGTGTCAGCTGATTCTTTTCCGGCTGAAAGCCCTCTCCCTGGTTTGCAAACTGCAGGCGTCTTCTCCTTGCTTCCCCGCATTCCCGAAAGAAAAATGACCTCTCTCATTTTTAAGGGCACTCATCCCATTCATGAGAGTGCCACCCTCTTGACCTTATTGCCCCCAAAAGGCCCCACCTCAAAATGCCATTGAAGAAACCCAAGTGATGCTTGGAGAAATGGAGTGACACAGCTTTATCACGCCAGCCGTCTCAGAGGAGTTACCCCCAAAATCTGAGCAAACCAACATGGTGGAAGCCCCTCTTTTATCCCTCTTGGTGTCTTTGTCCCCCAAATATGGATCACACTTCCACACCTTTCGTGGACTTTGCAAAAAGCCCCAGGTGTTGGAAGTCTTGAGGCCACACTTAAGGGCCTGGCCTGGTGCTGGTGCTGATACCCCCTGCCCCCACCTCTGGGCTGTGTCATGGTGTATGGTCTCTGTCAAAGGTGAGCCTTTAGGTAACAGGTCTTGCAAGACCAGTTTGTGGAGAAAGGGGCAATGACTGAATTATAGGGGACCAAGAATGCACATTAGATTGCTGGCACAGATTCAGATGGCTAATCCCTCCCACCAACCCTGCCCTCCCCCCCCCCCAAAAGAATATCAGGGTTACATTGGAATTAGCTTTTTAAGCCTTCTCACCATCACTTTGGGAGTGAGGATTTCAACATACAAACATGTGGGGACAGTGCATCCCCATCTGTTCAATGGGAACAGGGCACCACACCTAACCCCAGGGTGGTCACTGTTGTGCATGAAAAGCAGGGTGAAGGCTGCAGTGCAGGCCTCTTCATTCCAGACCGGTGTGTTCATCCCCACGAAACTGGCTGTCACTCCTGTACTCCCTCTGAAAAGAGGGCTCCAGAAGCCTGGATATTGGAAAGGTTCACGTGGAGAGGAAGGACTTGTTTTATTCTGAAGCCCAAAAGGAAGAGCGAAGTGCTTGAGGGAAGTTCCTGGAAGGCGGGTTAATTTAGGGGGGATATTTCTAACTGGAATTGGGCAGGAACATAACCAGCAGCCCCAAAGTATAGTGAGAGCTCATCCCTGGCCTGTCTGGCAGCACCTGGAGGCCCGGCTTCCCAGGATGTGGGAGACAGGAGGCCTTCAGAGTGGGAGGTCGGTGTGGGTGATCCGGGGGTCCTCAGGTGAAACCTGCGTCCTGGATGTGTGCTCTTTGTCTCAACAGCACCCCTCCTCTGTGGAGTCACCCTTTTTCTGCACCTGTGTTTGGAGGGGCTGTCAATCAGGGTGCCCCATTCACCCCTCCCACCTCAGGAGAGGGCATACTACCCAGGCTGGCCAATTAGAGTATCCCCACTCTCCCTGACCACACTGATTGGTTCAAGGAATGGCATGTGACCCAAGGCAAGCCAATCAGAATCTTTTTCTGTTGGAGCCGGTTCATGGCCACACCCACCCTTGATTTTTCCCATCTGGTCAGACTGCCCAATGCCCTTTTTGCTTAAACCAGTTTGGATTTCCGTCCTTGTTACCTAGAAAGTCTTAAACACCATGCCATGTCAAAACGGGCCTTCTTCTTCGTGTATTCGGTCCCCCCTCTCTCTAGCATTGCATTAAGACAACAGCAAGAAAACTAACAATCAAAACAACATTTGTGCCAAAGCCGGTTTTGCTCAATGGTTAGAGCATCAGCCTGCAGACTGAAAGGTCCCAGGTTCGATTCCAGTCAAGGGCATGTACCTTGGTTGGGGGCACATCCCCATAGATGGTGTGGAGGAGGCAGCTGATCGATGTTTCTCTCTCATCAATGTCTCTATCTCTCTCCCTCTCTGTAAAAAAAAAATCAATAAAATATATTTAAAAACAACAACATTCATTTCAAACCACTGAAAATCTTGACTCTTGGGGGCTGGGGGGGAAGGAGGGGGGACATGCCAAAAGGGATTCCAGTCCTAATATCAAGCAAAAAAAGTTTTAAAACCCCTTTTCTCCACCTCGCTCTTCATACAGCGCATATTCACAGCAGCTGCCCCTAAGCTCGCTCCTTCCTTCAAACGCACCGGCCCCAGCCAGCTCTGAGCTTTCCCCTCCTCTCCTGCCTTTGCCATGTCCGCCCATCCACCTTGCTGCTCTTTGCCTGCCCAGCAGGAGAGAAATTGGCTGTGACTCCTCCTATGGTTATGTGGTTTTATTCATGTTACTTTCGGGGCCAGTGGAAGAGGCGTGAGTGTAAAATCCCACCTGCAGAGAGAGAAATGATGGTGACGTCATGCTTTCAGAAGATACTGAGGTTTTTTAACCGGGAGTCACATGCCAAGTTGAGCGTGGCACACATTTAGGGAGCGGACAAGTTATTTTGGGCACCTGGAGTTGTGTTCAGCTGAGCTCCAGTTCTGTTACTCACTCTTTTTTTTTTTTTTAAAGAGGTTTTATTTATTTTTAAATATATTTTTATTGATTTCAGGGAGGAAGTGAGAGGGTGAGAGAGAGAAACATCAATGATGAGAGAGAATCCTTGATCAGCTGCCTCCTGCACACCCCCTACT
>PVJN01040402.1:0-19362 GCA_004026805.1 Lasiurus borealis | reverse complement strand
TGTCTGTGTATCTCCCTGGAGGTGTCTGTGTGTCTTCCCTGGAGCTGTCTGTGTGTGTCCCCATGGAGCTATCTCTGTCTCTCCCTGCAGCTGTCAGTGTGTCTCCCTAGAGCTGTCTGTGTGTCTCCCCTGGAGTTCTCTGTGCATTTTTCCTGGAGCTGTCTGTGTGTCTCCCCTGGAGCTGTCTGTGAGTCTCCCCTGGAGCTGTCTGTGAGTCTCCCCTGGAGTTGTGTGTGTGTGTTTCCCCTGGAACTGTCTGTGTGTCTCCCTGAGCTATCTGTGTGTCTCCCTGAGCTGTCTGTGTGTCTCCCTGAAGCTGTCTATGTGTCTCCCTGAGCTGTCCGTGTGTCTTCCCTGGAGTTGTCTGTGCATTTTCTCTGGAGCTGTCTTTGTGTCACCTCTGGTGCTGACTTTGTGTCCCCCCTGAAACTGTCTGTGTATCTCCCTTGTAGCTATTCGTGTGTCTCCCCTGGAGCTGTCTGTGTATCTCCCTGGAGCTGTCTGTGTGTCTCCCCTGGAGCTGTCTGTGTGTCTTCCCTGGAGCTGTCTGTGTGTGTCCCCATGGAGCTGTCTCTGTCTCTCCCTGCAGCTGTCAGTGTGTCTCCCTAGAGCTGTCTGTGTGTCTCCCCTGGAGTTCTCTGTGCATTTTTCCTGGAGCTGTCTGTGTGTCTCCCCTGGAGCTGTCTGTGAGTCTCCCCTGGAGTTGTGTGTGTGTGTCTCCCCTGGAACTGTCTGTGTGTCTCCCTGAAGCTGTCTATGTGTCTCCCTGAGCTGTCCATGTGTCTTCCCTGGAGTTGTCTGTGCATTTTCTCTGGAACTGTCTTTGTGTCACCTCTGGTGCTGTCTGTGTGTCTCCCCTGTAGCTGTTTGTGTATCTCCCCTGGTGCTGACTTTGTGTCCCCCCTGAAACTGTCTGTGTATCTCCCTTGGAGCTGTCTGTGTGTCTCCTCTGGAGCTGACTGTGTGTCTCTCTGAATCTGTCTGTGTGTCCCCCTGAAACTATCTGTGTGTCTCTTCCCTGCAGCTGTCTGTTCATCTCCCCTGGAGCTGTCTGTTTATCTCCCCTGGAGCTGTCTGTATGTCTCGGCCGGAGCTGTCTGGGTATGTCCCATGCAGCTGTGTGTGTGTCTCCCTTGCAGTTGTCTGTGTGTCTCCCTGGAGCTGCCTGTGTGTCTCCCCTAGAGCTGTCTGTGTTTCTCCCCTGGAGCTCACTGTGTGTCTCCCCTTAAGCTATCTGTGTGTTTCCTCTGGAGCTGACTGTGTGTCTCCTCAGGAGCTATTTCCCTGGTCCTATCTCCACTGGAGCTATCTGTGTGTATCCCTTGAGCTGTCTGTGTGTCTTGCTGGAGCTGTCTGGATGTCTTTCCTGGAGCTATCTCCACTAGAGCTGTCTGTGTATCTCCCTGGAGTTGTCTGTGTGTCTCCCCTGGAGGTGTCTGTGTATCTCCCTGGAGCTGTCTGTGTGACTCCCCTGGAGCTAACTCTGTGTCTTCCCTGGAGCTGTCTGTGTGTCTCCCATCGAGCTCTCTGTTTTTCTCCCTAGAGCTGTCTGTGTGTGTCCCATGGAGCTGTCTGTGTGTGTCCCATGGAGCTGTCTGTGTGTCTCCCCTGGAGCTGTCTGTGTGTCTCCCTGGAACTGACTATGTGTTTCCCCTGGAACTGACTCTGTTTCTCCCCTGGAGCTTTCTGTGTGTCTCCCCTGGAGCTGTTCATGTGTCTCCCTTGGAGCCTTCTGTGTATGTCACAGTTCCAGGTCCTAAGGGCTAGTTACAGAGTTGTGACAGGGAATGTGTCCCAATTCTTATGCGGGGCTTTTTCACACTTTTGAGCAGCAACTGCATTAGGTACAATATAAGTCCCTCACATAACTAAACCCTAACCTAAGCGATCACCCCTTGCTATGTGCATGTGCTCTGATATACCCTTGGAATACATTTCACTTTAAAGTGCACGTCTTGACTCATAAATTAGCTTCACACTCCAGCAATCGGCTGCAATCCCAGTTGAACAAAACACTGCCCTACCCCATGAGCTGATCATTATAGCAATGAGTGTAGTTGGAATATTAGTTTGAGGAAGTGTCTTTCATGGGCTCCTTTGGACCTCTCACCTTCACACTGGCCAGAGTCATTGACCTCTGACTCAGCATTTCCACAGGGCTTTGTGTGTGCAAACGCATTGTGGTGCTAAGGGAATATTTTGACTAAGAGAATGAGGTCTTTAACCAACATCAGCAGTTCCCTTTGTTTTCAAATCAGCCCTCAAACACTAAATCGGGCTCTTACTCATGCCCCAGTCTTCCAGGTAAACTAAGCTTTCATGGTTGGAGACAGTAGGTGTAAATTCAATAAATATGTATTGCTTCCTGCCAGAGGTGACCGCCAGGGAGGATCCCATTACAGACCTTCTTAGCAAGTCTACATCGAAGTACACGCCTGGGCTGCTGACTCTGACTCTCACTCCTCACGGGTCAGGCCTAGTATTGCTAGCATAGTGCTTTATGCTAACCATCCTCAGATGTGTGTGCCCAAGGAGACACTAACATGGTCTATGTACCCTTCCTAATGGGGACTTCAACTTTGAACCTGGATCTGAGGTCAAAATAAAAAAAAAGACTCCCTGGTTATTGTTGGTGCAGCTTTAGATGGTCTTAGTGAACAAGGATCTGGAACTAAGAGCATGCATTTGGCTAAGCCTTTAAACATGTGTCACCTCTGGTTTTTGTAGTTCATCCCCCCAAGGGAACAGCGAGGGAAACCACTCTTATCTGCAGCAGCAAAACTGGCGTTGCAGAGACCACACAGGTGCTGGTGGGTCCTGAAGCCAAGCCTCCTGACTCTCCGCTGCCTGCCCACCAGACTGTAGTGCAGCCACCTCACACCCTCATGCTGGGTGTAACTCATCAGAAGCCACTAGAACATTGCTCGTGAATGCCTGTGCATGCAAAGTGCCCCCAAATGCCAAAGGAGCCAAAAGGCCAAAGAGCATGTGAGACAAGCCCAGCTGTCACCTTGAAGAATTTTTTTTAATTTTTTATTTAAATTCTTTATTGTTTATAGTATTACATAAGTCTCCTTTTTCCCCATTGACCTCTCTCTAGCCGCTTCCATCCCCAGCACATGCCCTCACCCCCTATTGTCTGTGTCCATTGGTGATGCTCACATCTTGAAGAATTTAATAGGAAACTCCCTTGGGGTAAGCAGTCTGTATCACTATAGCTCACCCCCATCCCCAGCCTCTGTTTTATAGCTAAAGGTAGTGAGGAGTGTGGACAGCTACCGGGTCAGGTGCTGAGGCTCTGGTACAGGCTGCAATAAGAGAAACATGGAGTGGGGTGTGGCCCCAGAAAGAGAATTAATCAGAGTCCAGTGGCCAATCCAGAGCTCACCTGGGGGAAGAGAGGGGTCCAGGTTCTAGTTCATCCAGGTGTCAAGGCGGAGGATTCGCTTTAAGATGGAGTTACTTAATGTTCTTCACACACATTATCTCAGCTTATTGTCAGCAGCAACTTCATACTCTTGGTAGGCAGGCTCATTTACTCCATTTCACAGGCAAGCAAGATTCAGAGAGGGTGTGACTATGCTCACACAGCTTACCTTGGCAGAGGAGGGAAGAACAACTGGCCTGGGGCTCGCTGCATGCCCTGTGCTAAGCCCTGCTCTGTCCCCAGCTCTGCCGGGAGTGCTCTGTAGGCTCTTCGAGCTGACTCCCTCCAGGAGTGTATTCTCCAGCATTTGAGTTCACTGTGATCAGAGAGATCTGCACCTGCCCTCAACTCAACCACATCAAATGACTATTCCAACAATCACTGCTAGGTGTAGTAGTAAGTAGATCTTGAGTTCAGATCCAGCTCCTGTCCCTGTGAACTGTGATCCTCAGGGAGTTGCTTAACATCTCTGAGTGTGAATTTTATTCATTTGCTCATTCATTCATTCAACCAAAAAAACCTTGTCTGAAGCGCCTACATTTCTCATGTGGAAATAACAGCGCTGTTGTTTGCAGAATCAGGAAAACCTATGCGGCAAGCCATGTGGCTGAGTGTCCAGCATGCAAAGGTGATCAGTGATGTTTGCAAACTCTGACTCTGCAGCAGGACAGACTGGCTTGGAGTTCTGTCAGTCTCTGTAGAAAAAGCTGGAGCCTGACAGGCCGAGTGTAAAGAACAATCATCTAAATGTACATAAAGTATTAGATGTTATTGAGTGTGTGCACCCACTGATGCAGGCAAGAATGTGAAGAAGTCCCTCATGGCTTTATTTATTTACTAGGGGCCCAGCTCATGAATTTGTGCACCTTAAAAGGAACTGTAGGCCCTGGGGCTGCAGTAGGCACAGGAGTGGAGTCTTGGCCCCTCCTGCTGCGGCCCCAGGTCTCCTCTCTGTCAGCAGTCTCCCTCCTGATGTTGTCGCTCTCATGCACTGATGGCGCCAGCCCCACTTGACAGCAGCGTGTGTGAGCGGCAGCTGCTATCCCGATCACACCCCAGGAGCAGGGAGAGGTGGAGAAGCCCTCAAGGTTGATTGGGACTGGCAGCCACTGCTCACACCCACTGACAGCACCGAGCGATTGGAACCAGTGCTGGGTGCTGGCAGCAGGTGCAAGAACCGGGTGGGACTGCAGAGCACGGGAGCAAAGAATTTTCAATAACCACCAGAGGCTCACCCCAATGATATGACCAATGCCCACCCTGGTCTGGCGCCCCCGCTCACCTGCTCCACCATTCTGCCACAGCAGATACCTGCTATGTTCCACACATGCTCCTTGGTGCTCAGCAGACGTCATAGTCATAGTGACCAGTTGTTCGGTTGTCCCGCCATTCGGTCTATTGGCATATTAGGCTTTTATTATATAGGATATTTTTTAATTGATTGGGGTGATATTAGTCAACATGAAATATATGTTTCAGGTGACATTCTATGTTACAAGATCTGTATATTGCCCACCTCCCAAAGTCACATCTGTCACCTTGTAATAGGTTTCTCTTCTTTCCCCACCCCCTTCCCTCTAACAACCACCACACTGCTGTTTGTGTTCATGAGTTGTAGCTTTATACCCCACATATGAGTGAAATCACATGGTTCTTAGCTTTTTCTGACCGACTTATTTCACTTAGCATAGTATTCTCAAGGTCCATCCATGTTGCTGCAAATGGCAATATCTGAACCTTTCTTGTGGCTGAGCAGTATTCCACTGTGTACATGGGCCATATCTTCTTTATCCAGGCCTCTATCACAGGGTGCTTTGGCTGTTTCCATGTCTTGGCCCCCGTGAATAATGCTGCAATGAACACTGGGGTGCATATATGTTTGCAAATGCATGATTTTGAAGTTCTTGGGTATACCAATATAGCCAGGAGAGGGATTGCTGGGTCATATGGTAACTCTAATCACAATTTTCTGAGGAATTACCAGCCGGTTTTCCAATAGTGGCTGAACCAGCCTCCATTTCTCCCAGCAGTGAATGAGGGTTCCCTTTTCCCCACAACTTCTCCAACACTTGTTGTTGCTTGTCTTGTTGATAATTGCACTCTAACTGGTGTAAGGTGGTAACTCATGGTAATTTTGCATTTGTTTTGCCAGTGAGGGTGAACACCTTTTCATATATATTTTGGTTCTTATGTGTTCTTAGAAGAAGTGTATTTTCAGGTCTTCTGCCCACCTTTTGATTGGGCTATTTGTTTGGTGTTGAGTTTTACTAGTTCTTTGTATATTTTTTAGATTAAACCTTTGTTGGAGGTACTGTTTGCAAATACATCTGGTTGGCAGCCTGTTGATTTTGTCCTTTTCTTTTGCTGTGCAGAAGCTTTTTAGTTTGTTAAAATCCCATTCATTTATTTTTGTCTTTACTTCTCTTACCTTTGGGTTCAAGTTCATAAAATGTTCTCTGACCAAGGCCCACAAGTTTGGTACCTATGTAACCTATTTTCCTCTATGTCACTTGTTGTTTCAAGTCTTATATTTAGGTCTTTGAGCCATTTTGAATTAATTTTTGCACATGGGGAAAAACTGTAATCCAGTTTCATTTGTTTGCATGTGGCTTTCCAGTTTTCCCAGCATCATTTATTGAAGATACTGTCTTTACTGTGTTGTGTGTTTCTATTCCTTGGTTGAAGATATCTGTCTGCTTGCATGTGGTGGGCTCTCTGTTCTGTTCCATTATCTGTGTGTCTGTGTCTTAGCCAGTGCCGTGCTGTTTTGAGCATCACAGCTCTGCAGTCTAATTTGAAGTTATGTAGCATGATGCCTCCAGCTTTGTCCTATTTGCTCAGGATTGCTTTGTCTAATTGGGATTCCAAACAAATCTGATGATTTCTTTTTTCATTTTTTTACAAAATGACATTGGGATTTGGATGGGGGGTGCATTAAATTGCCTCCTCAGGGTTTTAAAAATGAATTCCTTTTACTCACATGGAAGAGAACAAGGTGGCAAAATGACCACTGAGAGTGATTCTTGGGGAAGAGAGGCTGTGAAAGAGATGATGTGGGTGGCTCTGGGCAGGCCCTCCAGGTGTGGGATGCTCTGAGCCCTCCAGGTGTGGATGACTCTGGGTCCTTCAGGTATGGGTGACTATGAGCCCTCCAGGTGTGGGTGAGTCTGGGCCCTCCAGGTATGGGTGAGTCTGGGCCCTCCAGATGTGGGTGAGTCTGGGCCCTCCAGGTGTGGGTGAGTCTGGGCCCTCCAGGTGTGGGTGAGTCTGGGCCCTCCAGGTGTGGGTGAGTCTGGGCCCGCCAGGTATGGGTGAGTCTGGGCCCTCCAGGTGTGGGTGAGCCTGGGGCCCTCCAGATGTGGGTGAGTCTGGGCCCTCCAGATGTGGGTGAGTCTGGGCCCTCCAGGTGTGGGTGAGTCTGGGCCCTCCAGGTGTGGGTGAGTCTGGGCCCTCCAGGTGTGGGTGAGCCTGGGGCCCTCCAGATGTGGGTGACTCTGGGCCCTCCAGGTGTGGGCTGCTCTGAGCCCTACGGGTGTGGGCTGTTCTGGACCCTCCAGGCCAGCCACAATGGAGGGCTCCTTTCAGCAGCCTAGTAATGAAGACAGGAAGCAAAGGAAGAATGGCTCCTCAGGAATGTGGGCTTGGGATACGTACCCTTAGGACGACGGATAGGTTTCTGGGAGAATTTGACTTTGGAAGTGAAGGAAGGGCTTCATGGAGGGAGTGGTTTTAAACTGAGGCCTGAGGATTCAACTAGGTTGGGGGTTGTGAATGTCTGTAAAGTTCTGAGGGTGAAAAGGCAGACACCGGAGCTCTCCTGGTGCAGAAGATGTAGGCACAGACAGCACGTGAGAACAGGCTTGGCTGTGCTCAAAGAAAACTATTTTCTGAACCACCCAGCTTGGGATCCACGGAGAGGCCTGGGCTGGTGGGTAGCAGGGAGAGCTGCAGGCAGGGAAGGCTGCACACGGACTGACAGGCACACAGTGCTGGGGTTCAAGCGCAAATAAAGCTGGGGAATATTCAGGGAGATGGATGTGGAGAGTGGGCAGCAGGCAAGCCTCTGAGGGCCTGGTGCCCGGTGTAGGGATGTGGGTCTCCATCCTTAAACCTAAACGAGAAAGGGGTTTAAGCAAGGGTTTAGGGGCATGTTGGAGATGTGAGTGAGGACTGCTGGCTGTTGCGTAGAGAATAGGACACAGAGAGGCCATTGTGGGCTCCGGTCCAAAATGTTCATTGGGAACTTGGGCTCAGGGAGGCCAGGGCAGGGCAGAGAGTCTCTCAGGCTTCCCACCCCTGTGATCATGGTGCCAGATGCCAATCCAGCCCCTGGACTCCAGGCTGCTCACAGCGGCTCTCAGGGAGCAGTGAAGACCTCTCTGGCCACAGCTCGTGGATAAACATGCCACCAGTGTGTTGCTCAGGGTGACCAGGGTCATACTGCAGACCTAACTCGGGTCTGACACTCATTCAGTGGTGCAATAGTCACCTCTCCAAGTAACTATGAGTAGCCCGTAGCCATTCACTAGAGTAAGTGTGTCAAACTCCAAGGCTGACACAGGCCAAATAAACAAAGTTTAAATTTCTGTGGGCTGCAAAAAAACAAAAGCTTCAATTTTCATGGAAATGTAGGTTTATTTCAATAGAGACATGCAGAATACAAAAGGCTGAAATAAATGAGTCATCGTTAACATAAAATAATAGAACGTTTTAATAAAAATTAATATTTTTTCTTGAACATTACCTTACCAGACACTGAATAACTGCACAAATTAATAAGTGTAATGCAAATAAACCTATTTTTCTTGTTCTCCGAAAGTGAAATATTTCCTGCTGTGCACACCAAACAAGGTAGTCCATGACTAATGATGTGGCCATCGGCTGCTAAAATATTCACTGCTGGTATTAGTGGAGGGAAGTGGTGTGCCTGCACATAAGACTAAGGGAAACGAATGTAACACGATTCTAGTAATCAGTCATTAGTGAACGTTGTAATTTGTTATTAATATGTGTAATAGGATATTGTAAAAATTAAGTTAGGAAATTTTTATTAAGACATTTCTTACATACCGTTATATGGGCTGGGCCACAAAAAAATACTTGTTATGGGCCACATGAGGCCCGCGGGCCGAGAGTTTGACATGCTTGCACTAGAGACTGTGTTTTCCTTGGTACCCTGGCTGCTGCCCCAGGGCCCTAAGCACAGCTATGGGAAGGCCGGGCCCCTGGAAACGCCTGTTCTGACAGCAGTGAGCAGTGACACTTCACAATGAAAGGGAGACTCAATAGAGGTGGGCAAAGAAACGGAGAAGAGCACAGAAATGGAGGCAGGGGCCGCTCCCCCGCACACAACCCACACCACTGGCGGCTGGCCTCGTGAGGACACACTGTGGATGGAGTTACAGATGCTGTGCTCTTGAGAAGACAGTGGAAATTGTAATTTTCCTACAAAGAGTCTTTTGAAATAATGCTTTCAAATACATAATTTAAATCTCCAAAATCGTAGTGATTTAGGAACAAGATTATTGTAATTTATATGGAACCTGTATCCGTTGGGTATGCGGTACCATGGTACTTGCTGTGCTTGTGCAGATACATTCCATATCCGTTATGTTTCCTTACGTTTTCATATTTGACAAGGCCCTCCTATCACCAGAGGTTTCTTTCCTCCAAGATCAGGAGTGAGAAGGAGGACACATTTGCCATAATTACTGTGATCCCACTGAAGCAGCGCTTGGCCTCGTTCTGAATCCTTTCTTTTTCATTTAGCAGCTCTGTTATCAGGAGAAATATTAACATATGTGGGCCTCCCTGTCCCCACCAATAATGCAGTGGCAATGCGACTTGTAAGAATAAACTCCCGCCTCCTGCAAAGAGCCTGGGTGAGCATGGGTGGCCAGGCTGCACCAGAGCCCACAGGCCTGGGAGCCCATTATGCAGAGTGGGCACAAGGAGGTTTAGTTGTTCATATGGAAAAGAATACAATAATTAAGGGATAATTATATAAGAATAAATTCCATGCTCACAGATGGAGACCTACTGTGCCCACCCGTGTGCTTACCTTCCCGGCTCTGAGGGTGGTATCAGGGAGAACTTGAACCAGGCCCCTACGGAAGGGTTTCCACCACAGAAATCGGCGAATGCTGCAGACCGGGGCTTTGTTCCTGGGAAGCCCCGCATAGGCAGGCACCTGCCCCACTGATCACCCTGCCCCCCCCCACAACCTTCCCCCTCAGCACTGTTGTCTGAGCTGCTCTGCCTGCTGTGCTCTGGCTCCTCCTGCCTCAGACGATGGGGCACGTGCTGTGGCACTGACAGCTGGGCTCCTCATGGAGTCTGAGATCCAGTCAGTCCCAGTGGGACCTGAGCACTTGCCTTTCCAGTGTCAGTGTTGCTGGTCCAGGAACCAGACCTGGAGGCCCCACCTCTTCTGCCTAATAGACTGAGGTCGCCAAAGCAAAGCCTAGGTACAGGGAGTCTTAGCTTCTGTCTTGGATGATGGCATGACACAGCAAATCAACTTTGTGTGTTCATCATCTGACTGAGTCTCCTTAAGGACCCTATCTATAATAATAAAAGCATAATATGCTCATTGACCAGACATCCTTCCGGGTGACCTTCCAAACAAAGCCATGGCTGCAAGAGAAGCCCAGATCACGAGTCCTGAGTGCCAGAGGGAAGCTGGTACCAGCAGCCAGGTGAAGGAAGGCCTATTCTTGCACGAATTTTGTTCATTGGGCCTCTAGTGAAGTAATAATTACTATTCTGACCCCCATTTTATAGATGAGGGAACTAAAACTCAGAGGGACCGAGTAACTTAACTGAAGTCAAACAACTCATGAGCAGAGAAGCCAGGTTAGCCCAGGGCCTCCTACTCTAGACCCTTATACACATGGTGCGAACGTACAAGTTCAGAGGAAGGAGAGGCTGGACCTGGCCTGCACTGCACACATGTGCTGTGCACGGGGCCAGCCCATCTTTCCTACGTGCATTAAAGGGCCACACAGTCTAGCAGAGTGGGCATCCAACTCCCCCTCCTCCCTCCACTGCACCCCCAGAGCCCCATGAGTCACCTAGCGGAGATGCTGGGAGAGACAGTGAAGGCCAGGGGAAGACCTTGCTTGCCGCGTGGCCAAGCCCACACATGTGGACACATGGCAGAGGATGTAATGCAGCTGTTCCTGCAGGAGGTTTGGGGCAGGTGTGGGCAGCAGAACTCAGAGATGGCTGGAGGCAGAGCCACATGTTTCAGTGACTACAGCTGTGTCTCATGTCCCCTGGCATGTGCATGGCATGATCAGTGCCTGGTGGTTGAGGCAATTAGGTTGTACCCCCGGGCACCTGGCTGTGTTTCTCACTTTCCCTCCCACTGCCTTTTAGCAATCAGATTGCATGGGTAATAGCTGTCAAGCCACTTCATTGAAGCTGATGAGGTTATTAATTTCCTGGGGCTAATGGAAGGATGATGTGAGATTAATTTTCCAGTTGGCATTTAGGGGCTCATTAGTCTCTTTGCTGCGTTCCCAAAGGTGGGGACTGTAAATGGCTCTGGTTCTGGGTAAATCACTGTACCCCTGACTTCTGCGGGTTCCCATCTCGTAGCTCAGGTAAGAACATGCTGTTGGGCTGGGGAAACAATGAGGCTTGGGTCTCCTGAGTGACGTGGGAAGTGGGCTGGGCACCAACACAGAGGGGCCAGTGCACAGGCAGGTGGGGAGATGGATAGGAGAACAAACATGTGCAGTGGAGCTTGGGAGGAGCCAGTAGGATGAGGTGGAGCATGGGAGGAACCAGCAGGGGGGGCAGGAAGGCTTCCAGGAGAGCCCTTTGGGGTTAAGAGCAGAAGAGTCGATGCTGGAGCCCTCAAGGTGACCTCAGGTTGATGTCTTTTCGTTTGGTGTCAGTTTCTTTCTCTGAAAGATGTGTTTCCTGTGCAGGAGAAACTCTTGTGAAGGGAAGGTGAACAGGAGCATGTACAGGACCCGCCAGCCCTCTAGGGGGCACCCTCACAGGGGCTGGGGAGGAGGCTGGGCCATATGGCCCTTTGGCAGATGACAGTAGCACCTGTGGAGACCCTGGAGGTGGGAAGGAGGCCCCAGTGATGGTCTAGGGAGGTCCGAGCTTGGACCTTATCCAGTCTCTACGGTGACATCAGGGAGATGGTCCTGCTCACTCACCACTGACCCCTTCAGATGAGATGAGGACCCGGGGGACAGATCTCTACAGGTTTAAGCTTTGACAGGAGGGACTCTGAGCCCAGCTCTGGTGGCCAGAGCCACATGGCATCCATGGAAACATAAAGGTTTTCCAAGAAAGCTGCTGGTGGTGCCTGGCAAGGCCTGAAGGCGGATGTGGGCAACACCTGGCAAGGGGATGTGAGCACTGCCTGGAGGCAGATGTGGGCACTGCCTGGCAAGGGGATGTGGGCACTGCCTGAAGGCTGATGTGGGCAACACCTGGCAAGGGGATGTGGGCACTGCCTGAAGGCGGATGTGGGCACTGCCTGGCAAGGGGATGTGGGCACAGCCATCACCTGTCTCTCCTGAACAGAAATTATTTTCCAGGGGCTCCAGCAAGTAGAAATGTGTTGGTAACACACACACACACACACACACACACACACACACACACGGTTCCATTGGGAAAACAATCATCTAAAAACCCAAAGCTATTGCATTTCAGTCTTGGTAACTTAGTGAAGAACTAAGTGGTGGGTGGACTTTTTGGCCCTAGAAATGAAGACAACGGGGAAGACAAAAGAAAATGGCATTTCTTAATGTTGGGCTAACCACAGTATCACCACCACCCAATGAAGTTTCTCTCTTTAGTCCCAGTGGATGCCGATGAAGCGTGCTCAGAGAGGTGCAATCGCTTCTCCGAGGCTGCACAGCAGCGACCCCCGCTCCAGGGGCTGCTGAATAACATGCAGCAAAGTGGCGCCTCCAGGGCTTGGGCTCAAGAGGAGAACAGAGAAAATATTCATGTCTACCTACAGGCAGAGAGGAACACTGGGAAAGACTGAAGTCACTGGTCTCGGTGCTCACATCTGGCAGGGGAACAGCATATTCCCTCTTTGACTCCGTCATTTATCGACCCCCTCAGTAAACATTAAAGGCCTGGGGTGTCCCGTTCTCCCAGGCCCGCCTCTGAACTCTCACGTAGAGAAGCAGAGTTACTGCAGGCAGGAGGGAACAAAGGCTGTGTGGCTCCTTCCCTCCTCCAGACAATGCGAACCGGCATGTTCCATCCCCTTTTGTGTGAGAGAAGGTTCTTGCGCTCCATTCCTTTCCTGATTTCCTTTTCTGTTTTATCCTCCCACCACTCCTGAGCCTTTGCTCTTTTCTTCCCTTCCTCCCTCCGATCTCTTTACCCTTTTCTGACCTCCAACCCCTGGAAATTATTCCAGGTTAGCCCCTTTGCTGCGTAGGCCGTAGGCTGCCTCTTTTAGTTTCTGTGGCTGACCTGGGACCAGGGCACCATCCTCTCGGCTCCTGCACCTCCAGGCCTCTCGCCAGCTGTCAGCCCCGCCTCCTGCCTTCTCCCAGCCTTTCTCCTTGGTCTCCTCAGATTGGCCAGTGGCACGTGGCAGATGGCCTCAGTATGGACAGCCGCCTCTACGCCTCCAACACGTCCAATAGTCTCTTCAACACCACGCTGATCGTCACCACCATCCTGGTAAGCAGGTGCCCCCACCTCTGGCTGCAGCCCAGGGTGTTCCCCAAGTCCGGCTACTAACAGGCTCCCCAATGAGCGGAAGATGGAGCTCTAGTCACAGCCCCGGGCTGTGGCAGCGTGGGCTACAATTCACTCCAGTTGCTGTTTCCTCTGGAAATGAAGTTTGATGAGTCCCAAAGCAGCTGGGAGGGAAGGAGGGATGGAGACACTCCATTTGGGGATGCTCTTCCAGGCAGTCGGGGAGCTGTGATGTCCAAGGGAAGGGGACCTACAGGCACAGGCAGGAGAAGCCTACCAGGCCATCCCCTTTTCGTGCATAACAACCACTTTGCTCAGTGCCCATGGCAGGCAAATGCCCCTGCAGGCCAGCAGTCCTGGCCCATGTCCTCTTGTTTAGCTGCTGAGAAGAGCATGTTCAGCCTGGAGAGCCAGGGGCCGCTGCCTTTTCTATTGGATTCAGTTTTCTTCCAGAACCCCCACACCCTCCTCCCTGCACCAGGCACTGCGCTCCTTCCTGCCCTCAGAGACTGGAAACTCCATCCTGTCCTCAGGTCAGAGCGAGGGTGGGCAGGCAGGCTCAGCTCTAGCCAGGTAGCCTTCTTCCCTTTGAGGACCATGTTTCCAAAGATGTGTCAGTGCAGCCGTGGACAAAGCAGCAATGACATGGTTCTTCCCACTCCCCCTCCATTAACTGCTGGACAGCATACCTCCCTGCCTGGCCATCCTGTCAGCGGCACCCAGCGTGGCCACACTGATAGGGTCCAGCCCAAGCAGAGGCAGGAGGCATTCCTGTGGTTCAGCCTTATGGTCACTAGATGTGCATGGTCTGCAGGTGTGCTGCTTCTCTTGGGCTTTCAGAGATGCTGAAGGTGGGGACTTCCAGCACCACCTTCTGAGCTGCTGGCCCGGACTCTGGGCTGGACTGGAGGTGCTACAAGCAGAGCTGGGTGCGGGCCAGGAAGGAGGCATGCACCTAGTACCTAAGGGCCCAGGGGGAGAGAGTCCTACTTCCAGAGGTCAGCAAAGTCTTCTGAAGAGAAGGGCCATGGAAGCCGAGCTCCAGGCCAGGTTGGAGAGGGAGAAATGAATGAGTGTCCTCAATGCCAGAAATGCTGGGAAGAGCAGATCCCCCGCTGAGCCTGGGGGAGCAGTGAGCTCCCAGGCCAGGCTGCTGAGCTTTCCCTGCACCGGGTGGGAGGCAGGTGCCACTGGCTGGCTGTTCGCTCACTGATGGGCGTTTATTATCCCCTGTGCTGGGTGCTGTGCTCTGTGCTAAGCACCAGACAAGCCTGGGGCGGGCGGTTGGGGACTGAGCAACGAACTGTGTAAACACCCAGGTGGGCAGAGCCCCTGAGGGAAGGTGTGAACGGACATGGCAGCCCAGGGTCAGCGGGGAAGAGAGGTCCTGGGCAGAGGAAGCACTGAAGCAAAGGGTAGGGCCAGCAGCTCCCATCTCAGCTTCAGCGTCTGCTACCTGAGCCAGGGCCTCCGCCTGGATCACATCTGCTGCCCCATGGCCGCCACCAGCTCACAGAACCAGGCCACCTGGGTTTAGGGGCCCTGGGCACCCTCCTGCCCAGGGTGCAGATGAGGAGCTGAGGCTCAGAGAGACGCAACTGCAGTTGGGGAGGCTCTGCGGGCCTGCTTTCCTCTCCCAACTTGCACACTGCTCACTCAGGGCCAGCGGCATTCCCTCCCATCCTGTGGGTGCCATCCCGCCTCCCCACTCTCCGTGAAAGGCTACCCTAGAACCTGCCTGTCTGTGTGGGAATCTGCCTGACACTTTCCCTTCATGACTGTCAGGGCCTTGACTTTCTGACCCTCAGCTCTTTTGGACGCTTCTGCTGTCTCCTGTGGCTACCCTCACTCCCCTAACATCGTGATCTCCACAAGGTCTGCTTACCCTCTCCGTCCTTCCTCGCTTCTTCCCCTCAGTGGCTTCCCAGATTCTGGACCTTCCGCCATGGCCATTGCAGGAGTCTCCCTACCTCAGCCCCAACCTGGCCCTCACTCCACATTGTAAACAGGTTCAACATGTTCCAAGTCCTTTTCCTTCTAAATCATCCCTGGCCGGGAGACGCTGCCCTCAGTCATCTACCCAGGCTCCCAGGGTCTGAGGACCTCACCCCTGTGTGCCCAGTGCCCACGCTGTCACCATGCCTGACTCTCTCTGTCCCACCCGAGTCAAACTACAGCTCAGGACTCAGTATTTCATATCAGGCGGTGTCTGTTCTCACTCCCAGACATTCTGTCCCTCGCTTCTCAATATCATACACTCCTCTCTTAAGTCTTTAAAACTGCTAATGCTTCCCTACTATATGTGTGGTGTACAGGCACCTCGTGCTGGCATCCAAGGCCCTACTGGCCTTAATTCAGTGGTTCTCAACCTTCCTAATGCCACGACCCTTTGATACAGTTCCTCATGTTATGGTGACCCCACCAGAAGATTATTTTCATTGCTACTTCATAACTGTAATTTTGATACTGTTATGAATCATAATGTAAATATCTGTGTTTTCCAGTGGTCTTAGGCTCTACACCAGCAGTTCTCAACCTGTGAGTTGCGATCCACAGGTTGAGAACAGCTAGCAGCGTCACCTAAGACCACCGGAAAACACAGATATTTACCTTATGATTCATAACAGTATCAAAATTACAGTTATGAAGTAGCAATGAAAATAATCTTCTGGTTGGGGGTCACCACAACATGAGGAACTGTATTAAAGGGTCGCAGCATTAGAACGGTTGAGAACCACTGCATTAATTCATCTCCCTAAATTTCTTCTCTTATCCATCTCTCCCCACAGCCCATGCTTTCCTAAATGGAGGGTCCATTGTCCCCTGAATGCCCCTGTATGACCTCACTCGGGATTATGCCCTTGAGCATGCCTGTGGGGCCTGCCATCCACACCCTCCCATCGGTCAGTGTTCTGTCATCCTCCAGGCCCAGCTAACAGCCCACCTCCTCCATGGAGCTTTCCAGAGGCCCTGTCCCTCTTCCCAACACTCCTAGCTGGCCCAGTGCCACTGTGGCTGCAAGTGTTCAGCATGTTCTTACCTGGCTTGCTGTAGTCTCAGCATCCTGAATCTCATAGTGCTCAGTGATAGGTCCATGTGCAATAAACAGACTAAGGATGAAATGGGGTGGGGTCAAGCGATGACCTCACACAAGGCAGAGGGCCTTCAGCTTGATTCTGCAGTGGGACTCCTGCCTGCTCCTGGCAAAATAAGTGCCTTGAATTGGGAGGGAGAGAGCTAACCACCACCTCCAAAGTAGCCCATTACTTAAGCCACTTCCCTTCTTCTACTCCATCGCCTCCTGAACCTCCTGTTCCCTGGGTCCCAACTTGTGTGGCTTAGACACCAGGGCTAAGATGAGAATGACAGCTGCCCAGTTTTGCTGCAGGAAAACCCATATTTAATGCTGAAGGGGAATCACCAAGAGATGGAAGGCAATGACCGCTACGAGGGCTTCTGTGTGGACATGCTCAAAGAGCTAGCAGAGATCCTCCGGTTCAACTACAGGATCCGCCTGGTCGGGGATGGCGTGTATGGCGTTCCCGAGGCCAATGGCACCTGGACAGGAATGGTCGGGGAGCTGATCACAAGGGTAAGGAATGAACAAGTGATTTGGATTTGGGGGTGGACTGGGGAGGGAAATGGAAGGACATAAAGCTGTGCTGTGTGCTTAAAAACCCTTCATTGATTCAGTCATTCATTTTTTCATTTATTTCTCTGTTAATTGCACAAATCTTTACTGAGCTGGCTCTGGTGAGAATCATTGGTGACTATTTAAAACCATGATGCTTTCCCAGCCTAGCACCTGTAACAGGTAAGAGAGGTTTTGACCAATTCACATGAATCAAAGGGTTCTCTTTTGGGATAATCCATATGCTCTTTGTTCTGATTATTTTATTGCTCATGAGCACCCCCTGACAGGGCTGGGATAGTTCCCAGGAAAGTGAAACACACCAACATCAGTTGACTTTGACCTTGAGAGGTGCTATCAGGCAGAGAAGATTAGATCACAGGAGAGAGGGCTGGAGAACCAAAATGGTGGCATAAGTAAATGCTAGTACTCACCACATCCCACAACCACATCAAAATTACAACTAAAATACATTCAGAGCTGCCTGAAATCTGGCTGAATGGAAGTCCTACAGCTAGAAAAGAAAAGAAGAAAGCACATCAAGTCTGCTAGGAGGGGAAGAGGCACAGAACAGGTTAGTCCAACACTCATGTGTGGCATGTTGTTAATCTGGAGGAATATCTCGGCTGCAGAGACCTCCTGTGAGGAGCAAAGGGTCCTAGCCCACACCAGGCTCCCACCCCAGTACTGGGAAGAGAAGCCCCCAAAACTTAAAGCTGTAAAAATCATTGGGAATTATGGCTAAGTGATACAGAAGTTGCTCCAGGCAGTTCCTCTTAAAGAACCCACACAGGGACTTACTTGGACTTATTCCCCCTGGTGATTCTCTGATATCCTGCCCCACCCAATTTGCAACCCTACCCAAACAGTTTGCATCAGCTTTTCCATATGAATAGCCTGTTCTGATTCAGGATTCAGAGTTTCCTAAAATATCTCAAATAAGCAGTAGCTGGTGTCAGCATGCCCCTACTTCTCAGTAAGAGGCCCAAAGCTCAACATAAGCAGCATTTACCTGCAGATCCCTCTGTAGCTAGTACCAAGTGGCCAGTCAGGGTACAGGCAATGACTAACTTTGCACCTCCTGGGAGGTGCATCCCATAAACAGCTTCAGAGCATACCAGATTACAACTCTACAAATCCACAAGTCACACACTCAAGGGACAGACTCAGTGAACACCAAAACCCCACTGAAGCAAGTCCTGCTCCATAGCAGGGGATCCTGCACAGCAACTCTTCCACTGTAGTCACTGCTGGTCCTTGCAGCCAATTGGCCTTGGGGTTAATCCCTCCCAGTGATGCCAACAGCAATCATGGCTCAACTACAACACAGCCCACACAGTGGCCTACCTAGAAGGCCCATTTCAGGTGACTGGGAAGGCTGAACCACTGGTCCCTACAGGACACCTACTGTACAAGGCCACTCTATCAATTCCAGGAGACTTATCAGCTCTACCTAATGCATAGAAACAAACACAGGGAAGCAACCAAAATGTGGAGACAAAGAAACATGTCACAAATGAAAGAACAGAATGAATTTCCAGAAAAATAACTAAATGAAATTAAAGCAAGCTAACTATTTACAGAGTTCAAAACAATGGTTATAAGGAAGCTCATGAAACTTAATGAGATCTTCAAGGTACTTAGTGAGAACATCAAACACATGAAAAAGGTTCAGACAGAAGTGAATGATAAATTAAAATAAAGGATAATTTATAGGGAATGACCAATAAAGGATGCCAAGCATCAGGACAACAATTTGGAATATGAGGAAGCAAAAAACACCCAATTGGAAAAGAAAAAAAAAATATGAAGATAGTGTAAGGAGCCTCTGAACAACTTCAAATGTGACAACATTCACATCATGGAGGTATCCGAAGGAGAAGCATGAGAGCAAGATATTAAAAACCTATTTGAAGAAATAATGACAGAAAACTTCCCCTACCTGGTGAAATAAATAGACTTACAAGTCCAGGAAGCACAGAGTCCCAAATAAGAGAAACCCAAAGAAGCCCACACCAACACACATAATAATTAAAATGCCAAGGGTTAAAGACAAAGAGAGAATATTAAAAAATAACAACAAAGCTTTTCCAGGGGGAAATCTTTTGTTTTCTTGGTACATACTATTAACATCTATAAAAATTAGTCATTATTAATGCAAGGCCCATATTTTCCTAACTGGCGTTTGTGCTCAGGGTGGGTGATGGGCAGCCCAGTGTAGTCTGCATCCTCTGCATTCTGCTTTCCCAGGCAGCCCTACAGCCTCCCAGCCGATGCCAACGTGCCACATGCTGCACGTCCTTCTCTCCAATCCTCACACAAGTGCCACGTCATTCCCACTTTCACATGAGCCATCTGAGCTCAGAGCTGGGACCCACGGTCAGTACGAGGCTGCGCTGGGATCTGAACACTGAGCAGCAGGCTTCCCGGGCAACATGGGCCTCCAGGGCTGTGCCATCTCCAAGGGAGGCCGCCTAGGTGCCTCTCCCCGCCACCCCTCCACCTCACTCCTTCTTGCCCCATGCCTTCCTCCTTGCTTTTTCTTTTCTTTCCTTCTCTTTCCTTTCCTTTTCTTTCCTTTCCTTTCCTTTCCTTTCCTTTCCTTTCCTTT
>PVJN01040401.1:0-19291 GCA_004026805.1 Lasiurus borealis | reverse complement strand
TTCCTCTTCTTTATGCCACCACTGCTTTAGTCCGTTGCTAGGGTCTCCTGCCTGGCCCACCTGCCTCCCTCTGAGCTCTCATCCCTACACAACAACACCAGAACCTCTTTTAAAGCATGAAGCTGCTCTGATCCCTCCTGATTGTCAATAACTCCCCACTGCTTACCTGCAATACCCCCCATGACAGAGCTATTCCAACCAGCTGACCTCATCTCTTGCTGCACCATCCCTGCCCACACCCAGTCCTACATTCCATTCATGCTCACGTGCTTTGGAATCTTCTTTTCTGCAGGTCCCCATCCTAGAACATCTTCCCTTTTGTCTTCTCTCACTTTCCCTCACCCATATGCCTGCTATGAAAATGTGCAGCTATACCTCGCAGTGCAGAGTGTGTCGTTGGCAATGCCCTCAGCTGTTGCCCTGTTGGGTGTGCCACCGTGTTCATGTTGAAGCCATGGCTCCTATGGGCTGTTCTCAGGCCATGCCTGAGCACGGTGGGCCCTCTCCAGTAAGATATGCGATTCTGCCAATGGGTAGTTTTGGTCCAAGGACTCCCTATTGGTCTGACCAAACCTTTCTTGGAACTGCCCTGCAGTCTGAGACTCCTCCTATCCTGCTTCCTTTCCCACAGGTAGCAGGCATGCAGTGTGGTCCGAGGGCTCTTCTTGCCTTCTGCTCCCTCCACCGATAAATCCCTCACGTCTAACCCTCTCTTTGCATCTGCTTTTCCACAAACCTGAACCTAGCACCATATCTTTTTTTTTTAAGATTTTCCTAACCTTGTAGAATTGAACTTTCTCTCCTTCCCACCCTCCTCTCTACCTTATATCTACTTTTCATGATTGCACCAATAAATCTTCACTATAATTGTCTGTTTATATGGCTGCCTCCATTTTCTAGAGTATAGATTCCATGAAGCCAATGAGTACACTGTCTTATTTGTCTTGTTAACCTCATTGCCTAGTGTAGTGCCTGCTATATTCAGGCACATATACATGTTTATGAAATGAATGAACAATTGATATGTATATCCATTTATCAATTCCAGTTGTTCTAGGCCATGTGGTAGGTGCAGAAGATAGAGTATTAATGAATGAGACTCCCTGCCTTTAAGGCTCTCCGAGGCTCGTTGATGGAATTAACATGCAGGTAACTATAAGTGAGAATGGAATAACTGCTATCAAAACAGTTCTATCAAAATGAAAGGCAAAATGAAGCCAGGGGTCCCAGTGGATGGTGGGAGGAAAGAGGATGCATCAGGAAAGGCTTCCTGGAGAAAGTGGTGTTTAGACTGGGATGTGTGGGAGCTGTAGGACTTAATGCACAGACAGTAGGAGAGGAGGTACCTAGGCCAGAGAGACGGCACACACAAGGGCATAGAGGGTGACATCATGAGAGCTATTTGTTAATCTCATTATGAAAAATTTCCAATACACACAGAAAAAGTGTGTCACTTGTTTTACCTTCTCTTTTGTGATTGCTGCCGAAGGAAGCTTTGTTCATTTGATGTTTGTTTATTCTACCTGATTACTTCGTGTCTCCATCTGCCTCAGAGCCCCCACCATGTTTGTTTGAGTCTCTCCACATTGTCAGTCCCCTTGACTGACTTTGCAGACTCACATCTGGCAGATTCCGAGGCCAGAAAGATGCCTGGAGGTTTCAGGCATTTGGCTGGACAGGCAGGAGCCTTCAGTGACTGTCTCCAGCTGACAGGTCCCTGGGCAGAGGACTGACTGGCTCCTAAGCCTGGTGTGAGCATGAGGAGGGGACGCTGGCAGCAGACACTCTCATCTGCTGTTGGAAGGCATCAATCGGCTGTTGCCTAGGGAGGTGGGGGAGAGAGGTAGGACAGAAAGGAGACAGAACCAACTGCCTGCAGCCTGGATGCCGCTGGCTCCATGCTGGCCAGCTTTGCCTGCAGCTTCTTTGGGGGCTCACGCAGATCTGGGCTGGCAGGCAGCACTCTCTCTGGTGACTGATGCCTGGCTGCAGCTTCACTCCGTGCCTCTCAGCAGGCAGCTCCTCCCCGGTGTGCTGGCAGCAAAAATTCAATCTCCAGGAGCTCCAGGGGCTGCTTCAGAATAACTCTGGTCTGGAGGCCTGTGGAGACCAGTGAAGGTGTGGAAGGACAGGTCTTCAGTACAACTTGAGATCTTCCGCCCTGCCCTTGCCCTCCCTCTGATAGATCAGCAAATAAACTCTCAAGTGTACATTTCCTTATCACAGGAACACAGAAATGTGGAAGCCCCCAGCATCCTCTATTCCACCCCTGCAGGGCTGCCCCTCCTTCAAAGAAAAGTTCTTAGGAGAGATGACCGAGGACCTCCTCCAAGTATAGTTTTTAATCATTGTTTTCAATGGTTTATCAATGTACCACTAAATCTATATACCATAGTTTTGTTAATTACATAAATATTATGTGAATTCATTCTGATTATTAAAATTCTAACCACATAAACAGATATTTCCACGGCACATTCCCTTAACCTCACCTTGTCCCAGAAATAAGTAGCTCAAATCAGTTGGGTGGCAGGGGTCCTGGAGGGCGCTGAGGACTTCACTTCTCGTCGGGTTGGGTGTGGGGAAGGGATGAGAAATAGATAAGAAATGCTAGAGCGGGAAAGAGGCAGCATGAGGAAGGAAAAGTGGATGTTTGGCCAACCAACTGGCCAACAACCCATGTGGCCCAGACCCCACACTCAGATCTGAGGTGAAGCCAGTCCTAGATCCTCACCACTTAGAGTTGTCTTAGTGTCACCCAATTGTCCATAGCACCCCAATACCCAGTTTCGACATGCGTTTTCTTCAATAGGAGGTGGATGGAGATGTCGGGGGAGAAGTCTTCAACCCTTGCACCATTACTACAGGATCAGACTTACAGGCAAAAGTTACCCTTGACTGCTTATTATTCATGGATAAACAATTAATTTGAGAAACAGTGATGAGGAAGAATGCATAATGTGTCCTGTCCCTCCTTCTTCCCCACAATACAATGAACTCTGCTTATAAAGCACATCATAACTCTTAGGAAGCGGTTATTGTTGTGTCCAGACCATGCCCCTATCCTCTGTTGTACATGTTGGATCTCATACATAAAATAAATAGTAAATTATCTCATAAAAGTTCTAGGATTTTGGTGGTTTTGTGCTCTAAGATGTCACAGATTGATTTTCCCAATAGATAAGGACAAGGCTTCAGAATTGTGGGATCCTCCTAAGTTTTGGGGGCTATGACTAGAACCTCTACTGTGCACAACTCACTGGGAACCAGGGCCAATAGTCTAGTCATGATAAAAGGTAAGCTTTTATTTTTTTGTCCTTTCTTTTTCTGGAAGAAGACTCTGTAGTCTCTATGGAACCTGGCCCTTTGTCTATAAAATTTGGTTGGAATATGTCCAGTGTCTTTTCTGAACTCTTCCATGCCCAGAAATAGCCAACTTTCTATTGTACAAGCTTTCATTCAGCCAGAATATTATTTGGACAACATCAAAAATCAATTTTTAGGTAAACTAATTTTGGGTAGGGGACAGAAATAGTTTATAATTATTCAGCCGCAGTTTCCACACATTTTAAACATTTTTTTCTATAGACCTTTGCCATGATGAGCTCCCTGCATTGGCCTGATCCAGGTTTTCCTGAAATGAGTGCCATGTGTCCAGCAGAAGTGGAGTGGAGTAGTTACAGTCAAGCCTGAGTGGCCCGGGATGAGTTCCTGGCTGTTGTCAATGGGCTAGTTCAGTGGTTGGCAAACTCATTAGTCAACAGAGTGGCAAACCATGGCTCACAAGCTGTATGTGGCTCGCGAGTCACAGTTTGCCGACCACTGGGCTGGTTCCTTAACCTCTTTGCCTCAGTATCCACATCTGTAAAATGAAGGTAATAATGATACCTACCTCATCATTTGTGGGAATGCTAAGAGTGTTGATACATATAAGTACTTAACTTGGTGCCCAGAAATGGAAAGAGGTTTAAGTGTCGGCTAGCATCTTGCCCTAGGCATGTGCCCTACTCATGGATGGCACATGCATGGGGCAAGTGAATTCTCTGGCCAGTTCTCATTGCTCTGCATCAGATAACACCACAGGAAGCCAGGACATTTGTCTGGGGGAATGAAGGGTGATTTGCATGTCTAGAAGAGGAAAGTGGTCTCAGGTCCACAGAGATGCATGGAAAACCCCAATCTATTCATTTTGGGGCCTCTTAGTTCCATTTCCCAAGGCACAAGGAAGCTACTCTCTTGTGTGGAGTCAAAAATGGATTTTCCTTTCTGAGCTATGATTGAACTTAAAAGTTAGGGCGTAAGTAGGAAGCAAAGGAGGTATGTCTCCTGCATGTTAAAGGCAGTCCAGTCCTCTTCCAGGAGTCTTTTATTCACCCAAAACTATTTTTTGAGCACCACAATATGCCATGCATTGTTGTGCATCCTGAATATATAACAACAAACAAAACAGGCAGGTGTTGGAGGTCTTAGAGCTTCCATCATCAAGATCTGAACCAAGATGGTGGCTTAGGTAAACACCTAAACTGCTGCCTCGCACAACAATTTCAAAACTACAACTAAAAAACAAAACGGATATCATCCAGAATCACAGGAAAGCTGGCTGAGTGGAAATTCTACAACTAGAGGGAAAAAGAAAAGCACATTGAGACTCAGGAGCTACAAAAGGCTGAGGAGCACACACGCTGAGGACTGGTGTCTGAGTGTGTGGCTGGCTTTCTCAAGTGGGAGGGAGACAGGGTCTCCCAACTGTGCTGAATACCAGTTCCAGGGGAGATCCTGTGGACCCAGAAAGAGAGACACACTGGAACTCGGGGGAGTTGCGGAAGTCAGAGGTCCAGAGGTGCACGAAGAGGATTGACTTCTGAGTGCATGGATGGCTTTCTCAAGCAGGAAGGAGATGGAAGCTCCCAACTGTGCTAAACTCCAGTTCCGGTTGAGACTGGGGACCCAGACTCATTCAAGAAGAAACTGGACTGTCTGGCAGCAGGCAAAACTTGAAGGCAGCTTTCTCTCAGAGGTGCTTGTAGAGATTACCGAGGGACACTAAGACCCAGAGGCCTCATAGAGCAGGATTGATGGAAGCCAAGGCTGTCTGTTCTGCCCTGGGACTCCACCTCATCCAAGCTGAGCACAGAGGCTTTTGCAAACCTTTTCTCATTAGGGTGTCTCCAGCACAGAAGTTCTCCCAGCATAGATACAGCTGAGCCTAATAGCCAAATGGCTTGGAGGTCAATCCCTCTCAGTGATACCAATAACAATTAAGATATAACTATAACAAGACTGTGCACACAGCCCACAAAGGGGTGCAACAATAGTGTCCACTTCAGATAACTGAGGAGGCTAAGCCACTGGGCCCTATAGGACACCTAGCACACAAAGCTACTCTACCAACTCAAGGAAGCAGTGAAAATGAGACAAAGACAGGTCACAAATGAAAGAAATGGAGGAAAGCAAATAACTGGATATAGAATTCAACACCATGGTTACAAGGTTTTTCAAGAATTTCCTAGAAAAGGCTGATAAATTTAGTGAGATTCTCAAGGATATGAAAAAGGACCAACGAGAAATTAAACATACACTGAATGAAATAAATATTATACAGAGATCTAACAGCAAACTAGAGGATCACAAGAATCAAGACAAAGATTTGAAATACAAAGAAGCAAAAATCATTCAACTGGAAAAGCAAAAACAAAAATGAATCCAAAAATATGAAGATAGTGTAAGGAGCCTCTGGAACAACTTCAAGCACACCAACATCCGAATTATGGGGCTGCCAGAAAAAGAGAGAGAGTAAGATACTGAAAACCTATTTGAAGAAATAATGACTGAAAACTTCCCCTACCTGGTGAAAGAAATAGACTTAAGTCCAGGAAGTGCACAGATACCCAAACAAAAGAAATCCAAAGTGAACCACACCAACACACACTATAATTAAAATACTAAGAGAAAAAGACAAGAGAATATTAAAAGTAGCAAGAAGAGAAAAACAATTCATTATCTACAAGGGAGCACCCATATGATTGTCAGCTGATTTCTCAACAGAAGCTATGCAGGCCAGATGGAACTGGCAAGAAATATTCAGTGATGAATAGCAAGAACCTATAACCAAGATTTATTCTATCCAGCAAAGTTGTCATTCAGAATTGAAGGTCAGATAAAGAGCTTCACAGATAAGAAAAAGCTAAAGGAGTTCATCCACGCCAAGCCTGTATTATATGAAATGCTGAAAGGTACTCTTTAAGAAGAGGAAGAAGAAAAAGGATAAAAATTATGAACAACAAATACATATCTATCAACAAGTGAATCTAAAAATCAAGTGAATAAAAAAATCTGATGAACAGAATAAATTGGTGAATATAATAGAATCAGGGGCATAGAAATGGGGTGGACTGACAATTCTCAAGGTGAAAAGGGTGTGGGGGGTGTGGGAAGAGACTGGACAAAAATCGTACACCTACGGATGAAGACAGTGGGGAGGTGTATGGGCAGAGGGTGGGGTGGGAGACTGGTAAAGTGGAGCTATGGGAGGTAACAAAAGGAACAATTGTAATAATCTAAACAATAAATATTTATTAAATTAAAAATAAATAAATAATCCAACACATGCTAGCATTCTATGAGAATTGGTCATTAATCTGATGCCTCTTCTTCAGTAGCATGACCCTGCACAACCATGAGATTCTGAGGTTACTTTGAGTCACCAAAGACAAGTGATGGCCACTACAGTTGTGGTGAAGTTTGCATGTTTTTTGCATCCTAATACTTTTTCTGAAAATATATAGTCCATGTAAGACATCTATACTTTCTATAAATATATATTTTTTGTTAATCTTCACCTGAGGATATTTTCCCATTGATTTTTTAGGAGAGGGAGAGGGAGAGAAAAAGAAGAGGGAGAGGGAAAAAGAGAGGGAAACATTGATATGAGAGAGACACATCGATTGGTTTCCTCCCACATGTGCCAGACCAGGGCTGGAGATCGAGGTTGCAACTGAGGTACGTGCCTTTGACCAGAATCAAACCCAGGACTCTCCATTGAGCCAAACCACCTAGAGCTTCCATAAATATTTAATTTACCTGAATGGCCTGTTCTGAGACCACAGAGAAATACATACTTTTACTCCACAGGAAATATTTGTATGGTTTTGTTGGGTTTCACTTGTTTAATATGTTTTGCTTGTGTGCATCCTTTGATTCCCTCACCAAATGTTATGCCCAACGGGTAAGAAGCTCCGTAACCAGTACACAGCCTACTGATGACATTGCTTCACTCTGATGACGGAGGCCCCGGTGAGGTGAAAGGGAAGAAAGATCTTGTCTGCTGCCTCACACAGCCACGCCTTCTCCTGGGACCCTCTGATAGTCAGAGGAAGAGTCAGGGGAATGAGGTCAGGACATTTCATCCCTCCTGAGGTTCTCTCCGCTTGTGTGACATGACCTGATGCGGTGGAAGCTCTCCAGAGACCTCTCAATCCTGGTCTCTGCTTCCAGATTTCCTGGGCAGAAGGCAGAGTAGGGTTTGGGAGCTGTTGTTTTTTACTTGAAGGACTTCCCATCTGCAAAGAAGCCAAGAAGTGGCCAGGGGTCCCAGGGCTTCATAAACACACACACACACACACACACACACACACACACACACACACTTACCCCTGCCATACCCCATCTGTACCTTCAAAGCAGAAATAAAAAAAGTCCTGGATTTCTTGCTACGAGGAGACTTATGGGTGGAGAAAACACGGGGAAGGAGAGGCGGATTCCCACAGAGGGAGAAGGAGAAGAGGAAGGAAAGCTCACATATGGAAAAGGACACTAGTGGTAGGGAAAGAAATTTTATTTTCAAGCTTTTAAGAGAATAATACAAACAACAGAGAGTTTTAAAAAACCCTAAAAACTGGTTTAAAAAAGTATTTGACAGTGTCCCTTGAATACCCATGGATGACGCAGCCATTGTGCAATGACAAGAAACTCGGCAGGTGGCCACCCAGCGGCCTTTCCTGGCAGGATCCCAGGAACCAGTGGGCGGACTCAAGGGACAGTGCTCCCTGCCAGGGTCCCTGGACCAGCCTTGGTGCTTGGGAAGGACCAGGGAGCACTAGCACTGAGGGCTTAGCCAAACTGCCCTCGGGGAAGGTCCCCAGCAGCAAGGAATACTTCTACCGGTCTTACTCCACTCCACTGGCTGGGATACATTCAGCAAACTCTCTCCTACTCGCTGTAGCAGCTTTTAGCACGTGCCCATCCCATGGGCCACGGAGAGGGTAGGGGCAGGCAGCAGGGGAAGTCACTTCTGGATTGACAGCTTTGAAGGCTAAAGCCACAGCAGCAGAACTGTGCTTGAGATGCCCATAGGAAATCTGTACTTTTCTCTAGTTGTGTGTGTGTGTGTCCTGTAAACATCTGGGAGCTAAATCACCATAAAATAAAGTAACAAGGGCACAAAAAGACATCCAACTCCAAACTTAAACCCTCGTTGAGCCCATGTGAAATTGGGAGTTCCACTTTGGAAGGTGTGGAAAGGAGGAAAATTCCCCCTTCCTCTGGCCGCTCACACCAACACCTCCCTCCCCTCACAGTCCACTCAGAGTTGCTAAAGCCATCTGAGTTACAAATCCTGCCCATCCCAGTGAGCTCAGCAGTTGCAAAAGCTGAATGTCATCCCTGCCAGCCCTCTCCTTCCCCCAATGGCCAGTGGGTCAGTCCAGAGAAGAACCAAAACAAACTCAAGGGTAAAGTAGGGCAGGCTGCAGGTGCTTTCCCTTCTGTGCCCTTTGTATTGCTTCTCCCTCTATGAGTGCACATGTGGGCACCACCCTCAGGCCAGCCTCACCCTCTGCAACCTCCACTTCCCCCAGGTATTTGAACATGGGTACATGTAGCCGGAGTTGTTGTGTTTTGTTGGGTTCAGTCTGTATTGCACTTCGTTGTTGTTTGTATTGGTTTACCTTGCTCTTGTTGGAGAATGGTTTTGACTGATCAGAAAACACAAAACTGCACCAGCATCACTCACTGCTCCCAGACCCCTCCAGGCCCCCCACCCTCTGCTCTGGCACCTGGGAAGCCACCTGGCCTCCCACACCTGCTCCCCAAACCAACATCCCATCGGGCCCAGCCCTTTCCCAGCCCACCCTCCAGTGTTGTGCATGGTCACTGATGCCCTTCCAGACTCTTCTTTCACACTGTTGTGACCCTCATGACGAGCTCTCGGCTACCGCTCTGGGGGTTCCGCTGTTCATGAGGTCTTAGGTGACTCAAGATGTGCAGGATGGTGTAAGCACAGTGGTGATCAGAGGGAGGGCCTGAGGGCTGGCTGGCTGCCCGGGCAGGGCCTTCCTCGGGGGCTGGGGTGTCCACAGCCTCCTCTTCTGAGGAGAGGCCATTGGCCTGGGTGGACGAGGAGGTCCGAGGGTTTGTCCTGCCTCCTGACTTTTGATCCTCCAGGTCTTTTGTCTTGTCATAGTTCAGCACTTTCCACTGCTGGTTGACAGCTTGCCACCGTTTAAAGATGCGGTACACGGAGGGTCCCTCGTGGATGATGAGACCTGAAGCCGCAGGGAGAAGAAGGAAAGCCAGATAAGGAAAGCAAGTCATAGTCTCCCATTATTTATAAATGAAGATAGGTGAAGGGCAGGGTAGATTTATATAGTTTGATTTGTTTTTTTTTCAAACCTGCCTTTCGGCTCTGAGCCAAATGGTTCCCATCCCTACATTCCTAGGCTCAACAAGTCATTTGTGGGTATAAACCACACCAAGTCCACAGAATAGCTGAGCACTTCCATGTGATATCTTTGCCTACCTCTACCCATCCACATTGTGACTTCACAAGATCCAAATTTGTTGTCTTTGAGATATAATATAAATAGCGAGTGAGGCAAAAGTAGGGTTACAATTTGATAAAATAATACGATAATCCTATCTAATAAAGAGGTAATATGCAAATTGACTATCAACACTCCAACACACAAAATGGCTGCCTCATGTGGTCAAAGATAGCTGCCACAAGATGGCCAGCAGGGGAGGGAAGTTGTGGGTGATCAGGCCAACAGGGGAAGGCACTTGGAGGTAACAAGGCCAACAAGGGAGGGTAGTTGGGGGGGACCAGGCCTGCGAGGGCAGTTGGGGACAACCAGGCCTGCAGGTGAGGATAGTTAGGAGTGACCAGACCAGCAGAGGAGGGCAGTTAGGGGCAATTGGGCCAGCAGGGTAACAGTTAGGTGTTGATCAGGCTGGCAGGGGAGTAATTAGGGGTGATCAGGCAGGCAGGCAGGCAGGCAGGTGGGCAGTTGGGAGCCAGCAGTCTTGGATTGTGAGAGAGATGTCCAACTGCCCGGGCCTAAAGGGAGGGATCCCAGATTGGAGAGGGTGCAGGCTGGGCTGAGGGACACCCTCCTCTCCATGCACCAATTTCATGCACCAGGCCTCTAGTTAATTAATAAATAATAATACAAGATTAAACTCTGTTTTGAGTACTCATAACTGTAAACTTAGTTTTTCCCCACCCTGCATTTTTTCCTCTCTCTACTATGTATCCATGGCACCACATACTTAGCTGATGTTGAATGAATCCTATACTTTTGAAGGCACCATGAAAGAAACCCCATGGTCATGCCATACCTGCTCAATGATGTCTGAAATTCCACTAGTTAACTCTTTGCACAACTAGCCCAATGCTACTGAGATACACACACCCCTGGGAGAACTTGGACACAGTTATACTAGCCAGTGGGAAGGTGGAGTCAGAAATAATCTATATGAGACAAACGAGCAAACACATATTGTGTACCTACTGAGTGCCAAGTACTAGAGATATTGCAGTGAGCAAGACAGGAGGAATCCTGCCCTCAGAGCTTACATTCATTCTAGTGGAGAGACACATAACAGTCATGTAAACAAGCCAGTGGGACTATTTCAGGTACTTAGAAAATGCTATGAGGAATGTAAAATAGGGTTAAATAGGCACTGGCTGCAGGTGCTAAAAGGTCTGGTTTAGCAGGAAGGTGGTGGGAGATGATATTTGAATTGAGACCATGCAAAGGCCTGAAAGGAGAGCATTCAGTGGTAGGAACTGCAAGTGCAAAGGCTGGGGGCTGGGAATGAATGCAAAGGGTCAGAAAAGAGGTCAGTGTGGCCAGGGTGTGGTGAGTGAGTGAGAAAGTTCAGGGAGATAAGTGCAGAGGCCAATCAATGATAGGGCCTTATAGGCCATGACAAGGAACTTGTATTTTATTTTGATATAATGGGAAATCATTTGGTTTAGTAGGAGGGATAATGTGATCTGATTTATCTTCCAGAAAGTTCATTCTGGCTCCTGTGAAGCAATAAACTGAGAAGGACAAGAGTAGAAGCAGAACACAAGAGGAAATAATCGCCCTGACCAGAGTGATAGCAGTGGAGACAGTGAGAACCATTGGAATCAGGATGTATGTTAGAAGTAGAGCTGACAGGTGTGGTGTCCATCAAGAGAAAAATCTGAACAACTGCAAGGTTTTGGCCTCAGCTGTGAGTAATGGTGCCATTTATCAAGATGTGAAAGGCACAAGGGTAGGGGGTGTGGATTTGTGTGGTGGTGGCAGTGACTGTATTAGTTTCTTACGATGGCTATAACAAATGACCACACATTTAGTGGCTAAAAATAACCCAAATATATTCTCCTATAGGTCTGGAGATCAGAAGTCTAAAATCAGTCTCACTAGGCTGATCTGAAGGTGTCAACAAGGCTGGTTCTTTCTGGTGGCTTTGAGTGGAGAATCTATTTCCATGCCTTCTTCAGCTTCTAGAAGTCACCATGCTTCTTCCTTGCATCAGTCCACCTCTTTGTTCCACTGTCACAACCCCTACTATTCTTTTGTCTTCAAGCCTCCCTCTGCCTCCCTCTCATAAGAACACTGTGATTACTACATTGGGCCCACCTGAGTCATCAGGATAATAGCCCCATGTCAAGATTCTTAAATTAATCACACCTGCAAAATCCCTTTTATCATAATAAGGCAATATTAATAGGTCCCAGGGATTATGACCTGGATGTCTTTGGGAGCCATTATTTAGCCACAGTGATAGTTATATTAGTATTTTATTCATAGTACATTTAAGATGTCTGATAAAAATCTCAGTGGAAGGACCAGCATGGCAGTTGAACATATAAGTCTGAAGCTCAGGAAGGGGTCTGGGCTGGAAATAGCAGTCATCAGTGCAGAGGTAGAATGTGAAGCCTTAGGAATGGCCCAGATCTCCTGGATTAGAGGTGGTAAACAAGTGAAGAAAGCCAGTGACAGAGGCTCTCTGTGGTTTCTGATGTATAGAGTTTTGGTGGCCATTTGGTGGAGGTGAAATCAGCAAAGGAGGCTCTGAATGAGCAATAAATAGTATGGAAGCAAGACCAGCCAAGTAGAGACCCAGATGTTTAGATAAATATATATTTCAGCACAGAGAGTGTGATAACTCTTGAAAATGCTGTTGAGAGGTCAGTGAAATGAGGAGTGACCATTGGCTTGGTGGGCACCTTGAAGGTAAGATGACAGAAGTGAAAGCGCATCTTTTTCCACGAAGTCATCAACTAAGGGGGAAGGGATAAGGGAGGAAGTGCTGACAATTTGTGGAGAAAATAGAAAGTGAGAAATAGTTATCTTGGAAACTGGGAGAGTGAATTTATAAGGAGATGTGGCAGAATTATCTGATGGTGTTTGGTACCCATTTGTGGCCCTAAGTTTGAAATTAATCTAGTCATTGGTTATATGATTTTTTTTTCTACACCTTCAACTGCTTGCTAGGAGCATTTGTGGAATAAGAAGAAAGCTGGATGTAATCAGCATTGACTATTTCTCCAGGAAAGTAAGGCAGGAGAACAGGTGAGAATTCTGGATGTTTGCAAGGGAGTAGTTATTACTTTGGGGAGGAGACAAGTGAAGACACAAAAAGAATAAAGAAAAGCTTTAAGGTCAATGACAAGAGGTCTCCATGAAATTGAGAATTGCCTTTTCAGCCTCTAGAAGTCACCTGTGTTTCTTGCCTCTTCCATATATCAACCAAGGAATCAGTAAACCACAAAGATGGGGATGGGAGTGATCATCAGAGAATGGGATGTTTAAATCCAGACTTTGGGAGTGGTGTGGTTCTTGGTGAGGATAAGGTTTAGAGGATAACCATTTGAGTGGGGCTGAGATGAGCGGGAGGAAAATTATTTTGAAGTAATGAGGAGTTGGACATATTTTCTGCATCAGCCACCTCAGTGCTATCAGACCAAATGTCCTCTTTTTATAACATATACACTTTAATATCCCCTTTTTTAATCCTGAAATGAGGTTATATATAATGAGGTTCTCTCTCTCTCTCTCTCTCTCTCTCTCTCTCTCTCTCTCTCTCTCTCTCTCTCTCTCTCTCTCTCTCTCCATATATATATATATATATATATATATATATATATATATGTAGATATATAAAGGAGGGCAAATAAATGGGAAATCATTTATAATAAGACTATATAAATTTCAATATAAATGCTGGGCACAACTACATTTGAAAAAAAATGAAAAATCTTATGTTTCCAAAATTTCCCCCCAGAGGATAGTACCACCTCTGCTGAGAACCACTGATCTATAAAGATTCTGAAGTCAAGACTGGTGGGAGGGAGTGTCTGAGTCAGGCCCATCTAGGAATGTGAGTAGGCAGTCAGCAGTCAACAACATCAAGAAGGGGGATCCCACCTCCAGACCCCACAGAATAGTGCATGATAGGAAAAGCAGCCACCACCTGAGACAGTCATGCAAGAAATAATGTCTTCAGGAGACAGTTATGTTGCAATTAGGGAAGATGAAAGTTATACTCAGAGAAGGGCTGCCAGTGATGGACCATGAGGTCCAAAAGGCACAATAGAAGGGCTGGGAAGATGGGACTAGTTGAGCAAAACAGGAAAGGGATGATTGTCTATATTGTGAGGATGGTCTTGGAGGTTGGGATCTGTGATGGTGAGTGAGGGATGATGATGATTAGGGATGAGGCACAATGGAAATTACAGCAATTGTAGATCTAGAGCCAGCTGCTCTGGCCCCTGCGGTTAAGCACTGACTCATAAGAGCAAAGAGTACTGAGTCACTCCAGCCTCCTGATGTGAAGCAAAGCCTTTCCAACCTCCAACACACTGTGATCCTAGGAGGCAAGACTGCTCCCCACTGTCACTCTTGTCTCCAGGATTCCAATGGCTCCTGCTTTTGAATTTTGTATAAAATGTCTTCAAGGGTTCATTGAAGGAGAGACAGTCTCCCTGTAGCCCAGTAGATCCTAATGTGTTGAGTATGTATCCCTTTGAGGATCTCATGGAAGCTAAGAACCATTTTTCTTGGAAAAAGGAAAACCAAACACACAAACTGTCCTTATAGTTTTATGGAGTTCATAAATCTTCAGTGGATCACTGTGGACCCCTTCTTCAGCCTGCCTGATTCTGGACAGGGAGGCTTGCTCTTTACCCAGAGCCTTGCTCTCACCCTCTCCCAATGTGCCAACTCTCACCACTCCTTTCAACCTTTTGCACACATGCCTATGCACCGTTAGCACTATACCATTTATTTGTTCATTTTCTCCACAAGCCTAGTTTGAACACTACTATGCTCTTTCCCTTTGATCACAAGCCCCTGAGGACAGGAGGTACAGTTGAGGCTTGGGCAGCTAACACAGTTTCAGGAGACTGAAAAGCCTCAGTGATGGAGGAGACAGGGGCCTTTGGGAGGGAGAAGCAGGATCTTTTGAAGCTCTAAACTAACTCTGTCCAGTAAGAGCCACTACAGTTGATTCCTAATTAGCTTCCTGATCAGACAGTTTTACTCTGATTGAATAGGGTGGCTTAAATTTTTGGTCTGAATGCTGCCTTCTAATTATCTAACTGTCTAGTGTTCAGGAAGTAATTAAACCATTTTAATGGATAGGTGGCTGAAGGGGAGGAGGTGCACCTGTTTCTGTAGATAATGCTTGTTTGGCAAAAGTTGGAAGAGCACAAACTACCTCATTCATATATACTCCCTACCACTGCCTCTGCTTCCTGCTCTACAAACTACTTATTGGTTTCAGGGGTAGCAGAATATTTTTTAATGGGAGAAGATGAGAGAGAGAGAGAGAGAGAGAGAGAGAGAGAGAGAGAGAGAGAGAGAGAGAGACTGGAATTAGATTAGAAAGAAGGTGATTAGTGAAGGGAGCAGGAAAAAAAAATGAAAAATTAGAGGGCATGGTAATATTCAAAACCCAGTAAGTGCTGGTTGTGTCCTTTTTTGGGGTTTTCTATGTAATTTAATGGTTACCTGGTAACCACCTACAATGTGCACTTGGGCTATATTTTTGGGAAATCTAATTCCAGAAGCATTGCTGCCATTGTCTTTCTAACATCTCTCTGCCTTTTTGGCCTCCTCTTCCTCACAAAACTGTAGGCTCCACAGGTTGTTAGAACCTTTCATTTGTCATAATAGCTCACCCTGACCGCCATCTTAAATGGTCCTTTGCTCAGGTAGGCCCACAAGGGAAGGTGGCCATTGTGAGTGAATGGGTCCCATGCCCCTCGCTTACCACAGAACTGTCAGGGAGTTCTGGATGTGGCATCCCCATCCTCTCTTGCTAAACCTTGGCCATTGGTTCTTGTGTCCACAAAAGTGAGATACAATTTAATTCCAGTTGGTATTTCCTGAGTACCTACTATGTGTTTCTATGAGCACTTGGTTCCCATCATGCATGGAGTTAAGAGGCCAATGATAACTGAGAAGTCTGTAGAGAAGCCTCTGGTTCCCTCTCTAATGCTAGAATCCTTCTCCCTACCCCCATCTCCTGCTGGTGTCCTCATTAAATGGCATAAAAGTTGTAGACAACTCTCCAACAGTGCTTCTCAAACTTTGGCATACACAGAACCACAGGCCCCACCCCCAGAGAGCCTGACTCAGTAGGTCTGGGGTGAGGCCTAACAATTTGCATTTCTAAACAGCTCTTGGGCAATGCTGGTGCAGCCTGTGTGTGGACAGCACTGCCTATGACACGGTTCTTATCCTGGCCCACTACTTTACAGAAGGCTCTACATTTTGAACAAAAAAGGTAACTATAAGTAACTTAAAAAATACTTCCAGATGTGACAGACATGAAAATGCCAGACCACTGGAGAAATGGATTATGCCTCTCCTAGACCCAAAGACCTTTGGGCTCCACAATTTAAAGTCAACTTACCAGTCTTGAAAAAAGATGATGGCTGGCAGGACAGAGGTGAGGGAGAGGAAGTGAGTGAGGGGATGAAAGGAGAGTGTGTGGACGTGTGTGGTGTATGTGTGAGTGTGTAAGGGATAGTTAAATCTCTCAGGAGCAGCAGAGGCTAGCAGTCAAGACTCTCTTTGATAAGGAGAGACTACCATGGCGGCAGGCAATCCCCGGACTGTGGGACTGAGGCATAGAGCCCACACCATCTTAAAGGGGAAAACAGCCTTTCTTTGGGAACTCAACACCACCAACCAGACAGGCCTCGGAACTGCCCTGCGACCCAGCAGCCACTCTAGCCAAAACCCTGCTGCCACAGTTGCAGACCCACGGACCCTGGGACCTCCACCTCCAAAGCAGTAAGTGCAACCTTCCCCTCCCCAGTGGCAGAAATCCGGTCCATATTAGTGAATTTCCAGTAAGCCCACATTACTGCCTTTCTAGTGTGCAAGCAGCCAGGGCACTCAACTCCCTAGGCAGTGCCTGGGAGCCCCCATGGGTGTGATATTGGACAGACAAGGGTGCACGGCCCCACAGTAGAATTTCTGGATTCCCTCCTCCTAAATAACTACCCACATTTACCCCTGCAGCTCAACCTCAGTGCAGGACCCCTCAGGGTACATCATCAGAGGGCTGTGCCAAAAAAAAAAAAGGAACAGGATACCTGAGGTCATCTATCCACAGCACCACAGCATGCTCTGGAAGTAGCTCTGAGTCTCTCCTGGGTAGGATTCGGCACAAACAAGGGCGCCCTGCCTCTCAGTAGAATTTCTGAATACCCGCTTCCTAAATAACTACCCACATCTACACCAGCGGCTCAACCTCAGTGCAAGACCCCACAGAGTGCCTTAGATTGCTGTGCCTGGCAAATGTACCTCCACAGATGCAAAGTACCAACAGGCAGGCACCCTGAGCCCATCTACCTGCAGGGGGTTCTTGGGAGCCATTGTGAGCTCTCCCTGGGTGCAACCTCGAACAAACAGGGGTGCACTTCCCCTCCTCCCCCCAGCAGTAGAAATTTTGAATTCACTCATCCTGTATACCTGCCCACAGACACCTCAATTAAACAGCTACACTGTCAGGGCCCTTCAGAGTGCTTCAGTGTGCCTCGCTGGAAAACTTACCACGGGTGTTCCTGTGAGCCAGAACTGGGAGTAAGTGCCTATCCACCACAGGTGCAACAGCAAAAGCTGAGTCTGCCCACCCCACAGCTACAGAACTCTAGGCACCACAGTCACACCTCTCCAGAGTGTAGGCCCCTGAACCACATCACCTAGACAGATGTGTCCTTGGTGCCACTGTGAGACTCTGCTGGGCATGAGTGATCTCAATTAAAGGTGCAAAACAGCAAAAATAGGGACACTCCCCTTCATGGCTGCCGACTTCTAGACATCACAATTGTGCTGCTCAAGCTCGCAGATATACATCAAGAGAACCCAAATAGTTCAAGTAGGGAACTACACTAGATTAACAAGCACAGGAAAACTGAGAGAAAACACTAGTAGCACCATTCCCCAAAAAAACCTGGGTAGAAAAGCAATTGGATCTATAATTAAAACATTACAGGACAAAATGGGAAGACAAAAAAGCAATCCCCAAAGGAAAGAAAAAGAGGAATCACCAGAAAGGGAATTAAATGAAATTGAGGCCAGCAGCTTATCAGAGAAAGAATTCAGAGTAATGGTTTTCAGGATGTTTAAACAGATGACTGACAAATACACACAATTCAACAACAAATACACACAACACAATGAGAACAATAAGGAGCTGAATGAGAATGTCACCAACATGAAAAGAAACCATGAGGATGTGAAGAATGACATAGCTGCAATAAGGAACACAATGGAAGGCCTAAACAGTAGATTAGAAGAGGCTGAGGACCGCATCAGTGAATTAGAAGACAAAGTAGGAAAAAACACACAAACACAGGAACAACTGGAAAGAAGACTTAAAAAACAAGAAGAGAGTGTAAGGGAGCTTTGGGATAACACAAAACAAAACAACATTCACTTAATAGGGATACCAGAAGAAGAGAAAGAAAAGCAGGGAATAGAAAACATATTTGAAGAAATAATGACAGAAAATTTCCCTGATATTGGTAAGAAAAAAAATATGCAAGTCCAAGAACTACACAGAGTCCCAAACAAGTTGAACCCCAAAAGACCTACACCAAGACACATCATAAATAAATTGGCAAACACTAATGACAAAGAATCTTAAAGGCTGCCAGAGAGAGACAGAAAGTTACCTACAAGGGATCTCCTATTAGAATATCAAAAGACCAACTAGAGAAACTGACTGAAATAAAAAATATTATACAGAGTCCTAACAGCAGACTACAGGAAGGCAAGAATCAAGTCAAAAATTTGAAATATAAAGAAGCAGAAAACAACTGGAAAAGCAAGAAGAGAAAAGAATCCAAAAATGTGAAGATAATGTAAGGAGCCTCTGGGACAGCTTCAAGAGTACCAACATCAGAATTGTGGGGGTGCCAGAGGAAAAGAGAGAACAAGATACTGAAAACCTATTTAAAGAAATAATGACTGAAAACTTCCCACATCTGGTAAAAGAAATGGACTTACAAGTCCAGGAAGCACACAGAACCCCATATAAAAGGAATCTAAAGAGGACCACACCAAGACACACCATAATTAAAATACCAAGAGCAAAAGACAAAGAGAGAATATCAAAAGCAGCAAGAGAAAAACAGTTCATTACCTACAGGGGAGCACCCATATGACTGTCAGCTGATTTCTCAACAGAAACGATGCAGGCCAGATGGGAGTGGCAAGAAATATTCAACATGATGAATAGCAAGAACCTACAACCAAAAATAATCTATCCAGCAAAGCTATCATTCAGAATTGAAGGGCAGAAAAAGAGCTTCACAGATAAGAAAAAGCTAAAGGAGTTCATCAACTCCAAACCAGTATTATATGAAATGCTGAAAGGTACTCTTTTAGAAGAGGAAGAAGAAAAAGGTAAAAGCCAAAAAATTATGAACAACAAATACATATCTATCAACAAGTGAATCTAAAAATTAAGTGAATTAAAAATTTGATCAACAGAATAAACT
>PVJN01040400.1:0-19291 GCA_004026805.1 Lasiurus borealis | reverse complement strand
GATACAATATAATTCCAAATGAAATCCAAGATGACTTGGAGTAGAAGACAGAAATAGAAAATTCTGAAATTTGTATTAAAATACAAAGGACATGAAATAGACAAAACTATTTTTTAAAGAAACAAATTTTAAAGACTTTTAAACTATATGACTTCAAGACTTACTAGAAAGCTACAGTAGATAATGAAGATAGTGTTGCGTTGAGAGTAAAGATAGACAAATACTAATAGATCAATATGGTAAACTAGAAAAGTCTACAAATAGACTCATATATAATTGGTTGACTGACTGATTTTCAAAAAAGATACCAAGGTAATTCAACAGGGAAAGATAATAAGCAATGCTGAAACAACTGGGTATAAGTTTCAGACTATTGAACTATTGTCAATATTCATATCATATTATGCATAAAATTAATTTAAAATGGATCATAGATATAAGCATAGATATAAGCATAAAAGGACCTCATCAGATTTAAAAGAGTTAGTTCTTAGAAGTACACCATTATAAAAATTAAATTGCAAGCCACAGTCTAAGAGAAAATTTCTGCAATTTACATATCTGAAAATTTACATATCTGGCAAATTACATATTTGTATCCTGAATATATAAAATCCTTTATAAATTAGTAGTAAAATAAAATAAAATATTTTAAAATATTTTGAATAAACATTTCATCTATAAAACAGGTAAAAATTTAAAAGGCAGACAGTAGTAATATCTGGTTGACAAAGATGTAGAACAACAGAAGTCTCAAATATTGCTGATAATGTGTTAACACTGTACAATTTTGTAAATGAATTTGGCAATTTCTTATAATGTTAAACACATACTTTCCATAATAATACCTAATAAAAATAAATGTCCAAAACAGACTTGCAAATAAAAGTTTATAATGGCTTTATTGAAAATAACAGCTTGAAACAATCCAAATGCTCACCAACTGCTGAATGGTAAACAAATCATGGTATAGGCACACAATGAAATACCACTCAGAAATTAAAAGAATCAGATTACTGATATGCACAACATAATGGGTGAATATAAAAAAAAAATATTATGCTTTCAAAAGAACCCAACACAAAAGTATATATGCTGTATTATCCCATTCATATATAATTCTAGAAGAGGCAAAAATAATCAATAGAGGTTTCAGGATGGGTATTGAGACATTAATGAAAGGGAGAGGAGGAAACTTTCTCTGGATGATGAAAATGTTCAGTTGGTTTACATGGATTTATACTATAATTGTCAAAACTCATACAGCTGATCATTTAATGTAAGTGCAATTTATTAGTGTGGATTATTCCTAAATAAAATCTATTTAAAGAAAACAGCAACTTGAGTAAGATAGATATAGAAAGTCATTGAGACTTGTTTTCATGGTCAGAGTTGGAAAAACATGTTTGTTTTCCTAAAAGAAATTCCAGACCCTCTTATAGAATTTTTGTAATAATTGTTTTACCATGAGTTTTTCAGAGTCTAAAATGTTTTTATGCCCGACCTTTCAAATAAATAATAATCATGAGGACCCATTGGCTTCTGTTGGTGACTAAATTTTTTCTTCTGGATCTTTGGCTTAGGAAGTACAAAAATGGAGGTTCAAGGCCTCAGACTCCAAAAGAAATACTGATTATTCTAGAGCCACGGGAACATATAACCATAGAATGGCATTCAAGTCTGCCTAATCCATTAATGACAATATCCCAATGGTAACACCAGAATAGGTTATAAATCTGTCCACTTGATCAGTGACAGTTCACCTCAGTGCGTACATCCTTGCAACCTGAGAATGTCACCACTTTATTTTTGCTTCTATGAGCATCACAAACTATGTTTCTAAGATTGACTTTAATGTAATCCTGTCTCTATGACCGGCACAACCCAAAACAAACTCTTCCTATGTCCAATTATCACAGCTCTTCCTTGCTTACACTGAAATTTTGGCACTCACCTTGCAGATATTGAGTAATTGGTCTGATTTTTTGAAAATTCCCAGGTCCTATTTTATAGATTTTGCTGCTTTTATTCTTTTTCTAGTTACGCAATAAGATGTAATATTAGGTTATCTACTTAGGATTTTTCTTGTCTCTTGAGATAGGCCTGTAATGATGTAAACATTCCTCATGTTACCATGTTTTCTGCACCCCAACAGTTTGATATGTTGTATCTTCATTTTCATTTGTCTCTATTCTTCTTCTGATCTCTCCTTCTATTCCTGTTTTGATCCAGTTTTTTTAGTAGCATGTTGTTTATCTCCACATATTTGTGTGTGTTTTTTTCCCAATTTTCTTTTTTTTTTCCATTTGATTTCTAATTTCAAAGCACTGTGGTGGGAGAATATGCTTGGTATGATCTCAATTTTCTCCAGTTTGTGAAGGCGAATTTTGTTTTCCAAGATACAATCTATCCTTGAAAATGCCCCCTGTGCCCTGGAGAAGAATGTATGATCTGGTGCTCTGCGATGAAAGGCTTTGTAAATGTCAGTTATGTCCATTTGCTCTGATGTGTCCTTCGGGGCTGCTACTTCTTTATTGATTTTCTGTTAGGGTAATCTATGCCTGTCCATGGCATATTTAGGTCCCCTGCCATGATTGGGTTTCTCTCAGTTTCTCCCTTTAGCTCTGTAAGTAGTTGCTTTGTAAATTTTGGTGCTCCCTTATTGGGTGCATATATATTAGAAAGTATATGTCTTCTTAGTGTCCCCTTTGTCAGTATAAAATGTCTATCTTTGTCTCTTATTACCTTTCTTATCTTGAAATCTATTTGTCAGCTATTAGCATAGCTAGACCTCCTCTTCTGTGGATGTCATTTGCTAAGAGAACCAATGTCCACCCTTTCACTCTGAGTTCATATTTACCTTTGCAGCTGCGATGTGGCTCCTGAAGGCTCATATTGTTGGGTTTTGTGTAAATCTGCTATGGTCTGATTTATTTTTATTGGTGAGTTCAGTTCATTTACATTTAGGGTAATTTCCCATATCTATGTTATCTTTCGTTTTCTGTTAACACTGTCTCCATTGTGAGTTTTTTTTCTCTTGTGTTTCTGGTTGTTCCTTTAGTTTGAGATTTTAGATTTTTTTCTCTCTGTTTCCTCTTTTTTTAAGTTACATGTCCCAGGTTTTTTTTTTTTTTAATATGTGGTTATCATTAGTTTATGGGGGAAAAAAGTTTTCATATATAGTAGACCTTTTGTCTTCTGAATAAATTTTATCTCCATTTCCTTTTGCAAATTTAGTCTTTTACCCTCTCCCCTTTTATGTTTTATTTTTCACAAAGTATTCTATTTATGCTGTGAGTTCATTTCTAAATCGCATTACTTATTATGTTCTTCTTTCTTTCTTAATGCTTTTTACCTCTTTTAACCTTTAAGTGTATTTAAAAAAATGGTTATAATATCTTGCTTTCTGACTATTTGTTAGTATCATTACTCAGTTTTTATTATTTGTTGAGTATTTCCTGTAGTGGAGGTCCTCTGATAGTAAATTCCCTCAGCTTCTGTATATCTGAAAAGTATCTATATATTATTCTTGGCTGGTGATTTCTTTCTTTCAGTGAGATATTTGATTTCACACTCTACTAGCTTGTAGGATTTCTGCTGAGAAATACAATAATAATCTATTAGGATTTTCTTTATAGTTTGTTGTCTTCTTTTCCCTGGCTACCTTAGGAATTCTTTCTTTGTCATTAATTTTTTTATCTTTTTAACATAATATGGAAGGCTTGGAGAAGGCTTTTTTTTTTAATTGAGATAATTAGGCATTTTATTTGTTTCTTGGATTCAAGGATCTAGCTGTTTCCATAGTTTAGGGAAGTTCTCATCAACTATTTGTTTAAATAAACTTTCTGTTCTCTCTTTCTTCTCTGGTATACCTATAATTCTTATAGTACTCTTCCTTATGGAGTCAGATAATACTTGTAGCATCTTTAGTTTTTTATACTATCAAGTCTCTCTCCTTCCATTTGCATAATTTCTAGATTTTTATCTTTTCTATCACCAATTTTTCCCCCATTACTTAAACTAGCTTATTCTATATCTCTTTTATTGTGTTCTTTACCCCCAGAAGTACTATTTGGTTCTCTTTTAAAGTTTCCCTCTCTTTGGTAAAGTAGTTGTTTTGTTAGTTGAATTTGTTTCTATGCTTATTAAACTGCTTACTTTTGTTTCCTTGTATCTCATTGCATTTTTTTCAGAACTGCAATCTTGAATTCTCTTCCATTTAAATCACATATTTTCCTGTCTTTAATTTTATTTTCTGAAAAATTTTAAATTTTCTTTCTGACGTGTCTCATTACCTTTGTTATTCATGGGATTTGATGTATTCTTTCTCTGTCTGGGAGTCTATGTATGAGTAGCAATTCTCTAGTAGATGAATAAATCTTTCTTTTATCCCCCAGTAGATGGCACTGAAGCACACATTTTTTTAGTTTATTTTGTACCATTCTGCCTTTTCATATCTCTGCGGGTTGATAGAAGATGTCCTGTGTTCTCTGGGGAAGTGGGCACCTCTTACGTGACCAAGTTGCCTCAGTCTCTGGGCACCAGCCCTGCAGGGGAATGTGGTGGCAATGGGATTCCAGGTCTGTGAAATCAATCCAAGTGCTATCTCCTGCAACCAGATGCTGCCAGCCCTCAACCATGATGGGTGGGGGCAAGGAGAGCTAGGAGAGGCCTTTGTGGTTTTGTTCTGCCCAGGCTGTGTGACTTTATTATTATTATTATTTTTAATCTGGAGATGACAGCTGCCCAATAATTGCAGCCACACCTCTGACCATTCTTACAGAAATGGTCATGGTATCTCTCTGCTCCTCCCAGATGAAGGGAGTGCCAGAGACAACCTGGTTTCCCAACTCTCCTAAGGCCTGCAGTGAACTCTGGGATTCATTTGTGCCACCATCTCAGGTCTTCTCCCTTCATTCCTCTGCCAGTTTGTTCCCACTCACCCACCTTGGGGTGTTGCAATGTGCACATCTCTCAGATGTATCTATGTATTAAGCAGAGAACCCTTTGCTAAAAAAAAAAAAATGCTCAGATTATTGTAAATTCAAGGGGAGAGACAAAAGAGACTTCTGAAACACCTGAAAGGAAATGAATTCCCCTCCATCTTGTCCTATAGGGCTGGGACCCCTGCCTAAACCCCCTCCCTTCTCTGGGAGTGGCCACAGGTGTGCCAGCAATGTCTTAACTTCCCCGACCCCCACCCAAATGGACCAATGAAGCTCCAGGAACACAGCGAGGGTCCTAATAAGGCTAAACCACAGAAAGACTCTGACCCAAGTGACCAATCTCTGTAATCCTCCTCACTTCCCTAAGCCTCCCAATTATCCTACCGGATAAAACTCATTGTTCCCTCCCAGCTGGCTCTCTCGCCTCCCTGCTGTGCCAGAAAGAGGCTGAGAGCAAAACCAGAGTTTGAATAAAGACTCTTTGCTTTTGCATTGGAAAATTAGTGGTGGATTATTGGGGACCCTGAACTCTGGGATAACACACCTTCACTCAATATCTTTGATAGTGAGGAAACTGATCAATACACAAATGTTTAAGGAATACCTACCTACTTTTGAAGCCAGTCACTGTTCTAGATATGAAATCTCCAGAATTAAAATACTTGTAGTGCATAACCAAGTATCTCTAGTTCCTCCCAAGATGAACGTATCTAATGAGCTATCCTACCCCCCTCCTTCAAGCATGGCCAATATTGAGATAGATGGTGAAATTAGAGAGAGACATGACAAGGTTCTGTAATTTTCCACAAATGTCTTCGTGAAGTTGCTCCTATGTCCTTGAATGCATCTAGCTAATCTGATATGTGAAAAAATATCATGTGTATTGCTTCTGAAAGCAGTTTATTGCTATGGGCCCCTCAAGTTAGTTCTTGACTTAAGAAACATTTTTTTTTATCTCCCAACCTTCTGCAGAAATTATTCACAAGTATTTGTGATCTAAAATTCAAGTATCTAAGAAAATTTGTTAAATCCCTCAAATCCTTCTAAGGCCAGTCTCACTCTTTAGACTGGAACAAAGGAGCACATATTCAAATTGTATGCTTGGCACATGCTTGGATAAACCGTAACTTCCTGACTAAATATACAGAATAAATTTCAACACTAGTCCCAGGTGATATGTTGGGTGTTAAATTCCCTAATATATATATATATATTATTTTTAACAGTTTAACAGTCATGACTCTATCTTGGTTTTAAACATCAATCCATATTGTATAAACTCTCACTCCAGCTGGCTACAACTAAAAGAGTAAGAAATGAAAATCACAAATGATTCTCCTGTAATAAATATGAGAGTTGTGACTTAAATGATGGGGCATCAGAGAACTGAAAGATAGAGGATTTTTAGATTTCTGGAGAACTCCCTTTTTCCCAAAACAAGTTGATTTGCATGGGATGGGATATTTTGAGGGTATGAGTTGTGGGTTAAAATAAAATCTGAGTGCTCAAAAGTCTGGTAAAACCACAAAATTCTCTCTTAAATGAAATTTCTGGCAACCCCAAGCTTTGCATTGTTTTTTCCTGAAAGCATAATGAAAGAAGTCAAGTTCGCATATGGGAAGAGAACAATGAAAATAAACACATGATACCGTTTACCACATAACCAAGAAAGTAGGCAGGATCTGCCCAGCACTTAAGTAAGAATCTTGGAGAATGATCCAATGACCCATTACTATTGCTTTAGTCCATTTCTTCCCAAAGATTTGAGCATTCACATCTAATCACTGAGAGGAAGAGCTTAGGGGTACATCTGCATAGTTGTGGGCACTGTGGCCATGATTGGGAAATAAGATCGTGGGAACATGCTGGTTATAATAGCCAATGTGCAGTTTCCCAAATCCAGTCAAATTAATTTCTATCTGTCTATCCCCCCAAACCCCCATAAACCCCACCCCCCGACACACACACATGTCACATGTTTGGCTTTCTCAATATCTTCCTTTTATCCCACTTCCATCTAACGCATACTGTTTTTGTTTTCTTCAATAGCTTTACTTTTGATCACTAAAATAAATCATTGTCATTTTGGTAAGATGGAAGAAAAACAATTTTCCCACTCAGGACAGCTAACTATTCTGGACACTACATATATATGAAGGGTAGAAAGAAGACGACAGACATGGAGAAGACTGTGGAGCCAAGGAATAATAGGATAGTGACGTCCCTGGGTTTTCTGCTGCCTCATATATCCCTGATGTGTGGCTAGAGAAGCCAGCAAGCAGGAAATGCTATGGGCACAGATAATTAAGGCTCAACAAGAGTCCATTTTTTCCTACTCAAAGGACCTTGAAAGTATAGCCTAAACCAGTGGTCAGCAAATTGTGGCTCGCGAGCCACGGTTTGTCACTCTGTTGACTAATGACTTTGCCGACCACTGGCCTAAACAGTAACAACTCAACTCCAAACAAATGCCACAAGAAAAACTACTGCCTCTTGTTGACCCCAGTGCCCGGAGGTCAGCAAAGGCCTAGTAAGAATCCTGGAATTTAACCCTGATCCAACTGTATTAGTGCCCCTCCACCCCCCACCCCTGCTGGTGTGGTGGTAGACAGGGCTGTGTGCAGTGTTGGGAGGTCCATCTGCATCAAGCATTATTGAATCCCACCTTCCTCTGCAGGTATCAGTGGGTACCACCTGGGAATCAGACTGCTACCCCTGGCTGGGGTAACAAGCACACCTCTCCCTCCATGCTTCAGTGGTATCAGATGAATTCTAGTGAGGAGTCAGAACTTTTACCACTGTCCAGAGATAACCTAACACCACTCCTGCCTTACCTCACATACCAGTGAAGGCCACACAGAAAGAGTGCCACTCTTCACTTTTATTGGTTTTAGTTGAAGGTTTGTGAATCTCAGAGATGGGTTATGTTAGAAAAATAGAGGACATCTGTATCAATTTGAATATATTTGAATATAAAAAAGAAGGGAGAAAGGAAGGGAGGGAAGAAAAAAGGAAGGAAGAACAGAAGTAAGGGAGGAAGGAAGGAAGGATGGAAGGAAGAATGGAAGGGAGGAATTGAGGGAGGAAGGGAAGTCTTCTATTATATAGCAGCTTGAAAATGTTATCATATTTGTAAGGAAATGTCCCTCATCTTATAAAACAAATAAAACCAACTGGCTGTGCTGTGAGTAAGAGTTATTGAAAACTATCCCAAACACAGAAAATGGATCTTTTCTACCCATAGACTCTTGAGTATTACAGTTATCTGAAGTATAGTACAGTGATTATAATTCTCTCCAAATTAGTAAACTTACAGAAAATACTTGCAAGCAAAATGAAAGAAGTATTTGTACTAATTAAGAGATGAGGAGTTTGAGGAAAATTAATTTAAGGAGCAGAGGGGAATCTCATTACTTAATTAGATGACACTATCACAGAAACTTTCCAAAAATAATTGTGTGCTAAGCAATCCATGCTCCACTCTCTGGTATCCAACACATTTATCCTTTCAGATATACAATTTAGATAGAATAAGAAATGCAAACACTTTAGCTTTACCCAGGCTGTATTTTCCTTCTGTTTCCATTACAATTTATTATGCATGATTAGAAAACATGGTCATGATATTCAGAAACTCTTACACTTGTATAAATTAGCTTTGAAATATAGTTAATATTTATATTAGTAGGCAATCTCTAGAAATCTAAGCATAAAAAAATAAGCTTAACCTTATATAACATTTTTTTCTGATTTTTATGATTTGGGCTTATTTTTGTATGATATCCTGGGAAATAGCAAACCTTTGCCCCAATATAGTTCTTCTCTGATTGATTCTGCCACCACCACAAAACAAACTCGACAATGAATATTCAGAACAGACAATGCAGTACCATCTCACACCTGTCAGAATGGCTATCATCAACCAAAGACAAATGCTGGTAAAGATGCAGGGAAAAAGGAACCCTCATGCACTGCTGGTGGGAATGCAGACTGGTGCAGCCCACTGTGGAGAACAGTATGGAGTTTCCTCAAGAAACTAAAAATGGAACTACCATTTGACCCAGTGATCTCATTTCTAAGAATATATCCCAAGAAACTAGAAACACCAATCAGAAACAATACATACACCACTATGTTCATAGCAGCACAATTTACAATAGCTAATATTTGGAAACAGCTTAAGTGCCCATAAACAAATGAGTGGTTTAGAAAACTGTGGTACATCTACACAATATAATACTACACTGCTGTAAAAAAGAAGGAATTCTTTCCCTTTGCAATAGCCTGGATGAAACTGATGAGCATTGTGCTAAGCGGAATAAGCCAATTAGAAAAAGATAAATATCACAGGATCTCACTCATTTGTGGAATATAATGAACAACATAAACTTATGAACAAATATAGATCCAGAGACAGATAAGCATTGATTATACCATCAAACCTCAGAGGTGAGGTAGGGGAGGGGGAGGGTAAGGGGGAGATATCAAGGACTTGTATGCATGCATATAAGCCTAACCAATGGACACAGACATGCGGGAGGGGGGGAGGGCGTGAGGGCATAAGTAGGGGGGAACAATGGGGGATAAGGTCGCTTACATAATACCTTAATCAATAAAGAGAGAGAGAAAAAAGATTCAGGGCATTGCAAAGGTAGTACAGTGGTACCTTGAGGCGTGGGAAACTATTAGACGCTCGAGTCATGGTAAACTGGTGGGTCTTGTGCAGCTGACCGATCCGCTTGATTACTCCTATCTCAAATGTTGCTCATATTTCAAAGCAAAAATCTCTCGCTCGACAGCTCGTATCTCAAAAATCTCATTTGTTAGGGCACTCGTATCTCGAGGTACCACTGTATGCTGTACCAAAAATTTTGTAAAAATGCCTTGGAGCGGGACCACAGCAGCTGTCTGAGTTTCTAATAATGAGCAGACATACTTGGAAAGGAATTGGTTTTCTTACAGATAATGTCTAGAATCTATAATAAATTCCACTAGTCACAGAGAGCTGTGAAGAGTAAATTGTAAGTTGGCCCACCTGTTGAGCTCTGCCAATAGGTTTTAAAGAGCATTTCTGCCAACAGAGTTGGAAAACCTTTATGGGAGTTAAATGACATTAGAAAAAAGCAGAGTCAAAACAGTAATCTTTCTGGAACAGTTTTTACATTCTACTTTACAGTTTCTGATGTGTTATGCACACTCTTAGGAAAATATAAGTTGGGGGACAGCCAAGATGGTGGCATAGGTAAACACCTGAAGTTTCTGCTGTGCACAACCATATCAAAACTACAACTAAAAGACAAAACGAATATCATCCATAACCATGGGAAGGCTGGCTAGGTGGGAATTCTACAACTAGAAGGAAAGAGAAAAGCACATTGAATCCGGTGAAAGTGTAGAGTTATGGAGGCATGCACGAAAGGGCTGGCAACAGTGCCAAAGCCCCACTGAAGCAAGTCCTGCCTCATAAGGGTGTCTGCAGCACAGAAGTTCTCCCATTGTAGACATATCTGATCCTAACAACCAAATGGCCTGGAGGTCAATTCCTCCCAGTGATACAACTGCAATTAAGGAAGGCTTAACTTCAACAAGATTGGGTACACAACCCACAAAGGAGTGTACCAAGAGTGTCTACCTTAGGTAACTGGGGAGGCTGAGACACTGGGCCCTATAGGACACTTCACACACAAAGCCACTCTATCAACACAGGGAAGCAGTCAAAATGGGGAGACAAATAAATAGGTCACAAATGAAAGCAATGGAAGAAAGCAAATGATTGGCTATAGAGTTCAAAACCACCATTATAAGGTTTTTCAAGAATCTTCTAGAAACCGCCAATAAATTTAGTGAGACCCTCGAGGATATGAAAAAGGACCAACTAGAAATTAAGCATACACTGACTAAAATAAAGAATAATATACAGAGATCCAACAGCAGTCTAGAGGATTGTAAGAATCAAGTCAAAGATTTGAAATACAAAGAAACAAAGTACACCCAACCAGAAAAGCAAAAAGCAAAAAGAATAAAAAAATATGAAGATAGTGTAAGGAGCCTCTGGGGCACTTCAAGAGTACCAACATCCGAATGACGGGGGTTCCAGAAGAAGAGAGAGAGCAAGATACTGAAAACCTATTTGAAGAAACAATGACAGAAAACTTCCCATAACTGGTGAAAGAAATAGACTTACAAAAACCAAAGGAATCCAAAGAGGACCACACCAACACACATCATAATTAAAATGCCAAGGGCAAAAGACAAAGAGAGAATATTAAAAGCAGCAAGAAGAAAATAGTTAGTTTCCTACAAAGGAACTCCCAAACAACTGTCAGCTGATTTCTCAACAGAAACTATGCAGCCAGAAGAGAATGGCAAGAAGTATTCAAAGTGACGAGTAGCAAGAACCTACAATCAAGATTATTCTACCCAGCAAAGCTATCATTTAGAATTGAAGGTCAGATAAAGAGCTTCATAGATAAGAAAAAGCTAACGGAGTTCATCACCATCAAACCAGTATTATATGAAATGCTGAAAGGTATTCTTTAAGAAGAGGAAGAAGAAAAAGGTAAAGATAAAAATTATGTACAACAAAGTGACAACAAATACATATCTATCAACAAGTGAATCTAAAAATCAAGTGAATTAAAAAATCTGATGAACAGAATAAACTGGTGAATATTATAGAATCAGCGGCATAGAAAGGGAGTGGACTGACTTTCTGAGTGGAATTCTCAGGAAGAAAGGGGTGTGGGGGATGTGGAGTATGTGGGAAGAGACTAGACAAAAATCGTATCCCTATGGATGAGGACAGTGGGAGAGGGGATGTGGGGATGGGGTGGGAACTCGGTGGAGGGGAGTTATGGGGAGAAAAAAGAGGAATAACTGTAGTAATCTGAACAATAAAGATTTATTTTTTAAAAAAGAAAATATAAATCCACAATATTTCTTTAAGTATACATTATTTTTTCCTAATGTCAAATTTATTTCTCTAAGTTCTAATAATCTTAATAACAAAATATTCAAACATAAGTATGTATGTAATTTTTTCTAGTTCATAGTAAGTAATGTTCAAAATACTATAAGTAATTAGAATAAAAATTTTACTGACTTAAATTTAGCATGTTTACAAATCAATTATACCATAAATATGAATTAGTAGTAATTAAGTTTCCTAAGTTTTACCTCTTTTAAAGGCAATTACAGTTGACCCTGAAATAATACAAGTTTTAACTCCAGGGGTTCTCTTATGCCCAGATTTTTTTGTAAATTATTTTTAAAGTATCCAATTATTACCAATATAAATATAACAATTAAAAGAATAAATGTTATTGAAGTAATCTCTTTATCCATTCTATTTGAAACAAAAATTCTTTATTTAAAGTGCTACTGACATATCCACACAGATATTGATCAGTAAAAATACCAAACAAAATAAGATAAACTATGTACTTTTAAAATAAAGTTTTTGCCTGGCTGGCATGGCTCAGTGGTTGATCATTGATCTATGAACCAAGAAATCGTTGATTGATTCTGGGCCAGATTGTGTGCTAGATCCCCAGTGTGAGGCATACACATATTAGATATATAATTGAAAAGATCTCTGAAGTTAACAGAATGGAAAACTACTCCCTCAGTAATGTAGACATTTTAAAGCACACGGATCAAGGAAACTGATAATACGTAGAGGTGTGAAGGAACACTTTTGCCCTGAGCCAAACAATATGTAAGTTACCATTTCCTTTCATAACTTTCTTATTGAAAGATGCCCTGCTTCTACTCCTCCAGATTCTGAATACCCTCAAGATGTCAGAAGTTATTTTATAACTTCCTGTTGATTTAAGGTTATCTCATTACCAGCAACAGAATCTAGCTGGTCCAACTTAAGCAAGTATAACATTTACCTTAATATTATTGGGAAACTTACGAAATTGGCAGGAAATTTAGAGTTTCAGGCTCAGGAAAGGCTTTAAACAAAAAGTTCTCTGGAGTCCAGGTGGAAGGCACACTCAATTATCCTGTCAAGGATAACTGCAAAAGATAAAGAACTCTAAACATGCTTCTGTCCTCAAGTCTCTCCATTCAAAAGTCAAAGTCCTCAGAAGGTAGGTCCAGATTATCTTGCTTAGTCATGTGCCCATTCCTTCCTTGGCAGAGAGAGCACCGTGATTTTCTCTCACCAAATTGACCCCAATTGGGAGAGTTAATTAACTCAATGGGAATCAGGATGATATTAACTCAAACAGGTGAAAGGACTAAGTTTTTCCTCCACTACATTGAGGTCAAGTCTCTCATTCCTTAAGCACCATTGCTAACAGGTAAGTGATAGATGAAATACACTCAAACAGTAACTGACTGTAATAGTAGAAAGCCTAGTAAACATAGTCTCTTGTGGGCTATCTATACAGTTAAAAGAGAAACATGGCAACTCCAAAGAACACCGAGGAGGCAGACCTACTTTGCGTGTTCCCCATACATTTCTCATGGTGGACAATTATCAACCTTCATGCCACCAAACTAACAGTAATGTGACACCCCTTGCTAATTATTTTCCCTCCTGCAAATAAAGAAGGTCTGTTTACTACTTAACTTCTTTGCTCTCCTTAGGACCCACTCAAAGAAGATGTTCAAATGATCATGAGGAGTCCCTATCTGAGTATATTAGTTTCCTGTGGCCACTGAAGCAATGATCACAAACTTTGTGACTTCAAACAAAAGTTGGCTCTCTCACATTTCTGGGTATCAGAAGTACATCAGTTTCTCTGGACTGAAATCCAGGAGTTGGTCAACTGTGTTACCTCTGCAGGCCCTGAGGCGAATCCATTTCTGACTTCTTTCACTTTAGGTGGTTGCTGGTATTCCTTTGCTATTACCACATCACTTCAATCTCGGCATCATCCTTGCATAACATTCTCCTTTCCTGTCTTCTCCTCTTCCTTCTATGTCTCTCTTATAAGGACACCTGTGATTTCATTGAAAGCTCATTCAGATAATCCAGGATGCTTTCCAAATGGTAACTTCCTTAATTTAATTACATAAGAAAAGACCTTCTTTAATTTATCAAATAATGTGTAGATTCCAAGGTTTAGAACCTGGTATCTGTAGATGGCCATCATTCAAATTGCCAAACTAAGCATCACCCAAAGAGCTTTGACTTTATCTGGATGTAACAGCTGAATAACTTTAGGCTGTTTCCCTTGGGATGAAAACGATGGATTTTGAAGTATCCAGGTGTCTCCTAATAACTAGTGTTTGTCCAATAAAAAAGTGGGTGGAAGTGACTGGGCTAAAGGTAGTAAGGAGCTACTGTGCCTCCACAATAGTCTCTTTTCCCATCTGCTGGCTGGATTAAGACTATAAAAATAAAATTATTGAGACAATCAAAGAAAGAAGCTGAGGCCCTCAGTGATTATATGGAAGAAAGGTATCTGCCAATGTACATAAGAAATATTGAACAAATATAATGATTGATGTGTCCTATATAAGCTTTTAATAATATCTAATTTTAAAAGGTAAAAAAATATGTATATAGAACTAAACTCTTGGGTAGCTAGAGCATGTGAGTTGCAAAGCTGTTGTATTTGAGCAGGCTGTCAATTATTAAATTTGAGTGTACACTGTGAATTTAGATTCTACATTGGGTTACAGAGAAGACCTGGCTGAGGATGTCAAACAAAATAAGCAAAATGTATACATATTTATTGTCATAAAATAATTTATTTCATTTAAAAAGCTAATTAATCAATCAATTAAGCAAACAAGCCATGAAAGCTGATAGATCAAGAATATTTGCCCAGCTGAGACCGGTTTGGCTCAGTGGATAGACCATCGGCCTGTGGACTGAAAGGTCCCAGGTTGGATTCCATTTGGGGCATGTACCTTGCTGCGGGCACATCTCCAGTGTGGGGCGTGCAGGAGGCGGCTGATCTATGTCTCTCTCTCATCGATGTTTCTGACTTTCTATCCCTCTCCCTTCCTCTCTGTGAAAAAATCAATAAAATATGTTTTTAAAACACTTTTTTAAAAAGAATATTTGCCCAGACATTCTATTGCCTATGCTATTGTGTATTCCTTAGCTGATCCTTTGTTTGCAATTATTCTCTACTTATACGGCACTAGATGGTCATAATAACTTCTTATAACTGTCTGCAATAAAATCAGAGAGAGGCATGTTGAGAGAGGCAGGGAATACAGTGTTGTTCTTGTCTGTTGGGTGTTAAGTTAGGCATCTTATGCCACCCAGGGAACTGTAAATATTTGACAAATTTTACTTTCTATTGGTTCAAATTAATATCAAACTTATCAGTGCCTTTAGACTCAGTAAATATATATTGTCTCCTTTTTTTCAATAATCTTACTATCTATTTGTAAAGGCAAGCACACCAATTAAATTAAATTTGGTAAAAGAGCTATGATTAGGGTAACACCGTGAGTCCCAATTTGTCCAGTTTAGGTGCACTATTGTTAATATTGTCTCTCTCACTCTTAATAGTGCTCTTGTTTGAATGATAAATTGTAATGCTAAATTTTGTTTATGGGATTCAGGGAAGATTACAACATAGATGAATAAAAGTAACCATTTCAATAAATAAGTTTATGATAGCCTTTGAAATTAGTACTTATGACTTTGAGAAGTCTAATATATACTTCTATTGGATCCCTGATTAAACTGAAGTCTATCATTAAAAATTACTTCCCCTAAGTATTGATTCCTGGTCAACAAGCTTGAAAATTATGAATTTATTGAGTTATGAGTTATTCATTTATTTTCTAGGTCCTGACATATTACACAGAAAATCTGTAGTCCTTGCATCTCTAAAGACCTCCAAGAGATCAGCTTTTTGGACAGCTTTTAGGGTTGCAGTAGATATGAGTCCAATATTTGTATTTGATATTTCCAGCCACACTAGGCTAAAATCCTGATGTAAATTAATTTGAAAGGTTTTCCACTTAACTATGTGAACACGATCTATGTGATTCTTTAAAAAAAAATCCAGAATGTTTTCTGAGATATTTGTAGTGAGCCTTGTGCTACTTTGGTCTATTGAAAAGTTTCAGCTTCATGGATTATGGAAGTTAAACAATACCCCATATACCCTATTTATTGACCCAAAGCTTCACCACCACAACAAGCAGTGTTTATTGACATGGTTAGTAGTCCAGGCTAATTGCATTAGCCTAGATTTTGACTAAGTATCAGCTAATTATTTTAAACCCCTTTTTACATAGTATTGCGACCAACCAATCACAAAATAAGTTACTTCATGACTTATTCAGGGCTCTAACCGAAACTCTGATTTAATTCTCAATAATACACCTGCTTTGAGCTGATTATTATTTCCAGGGTGAGGAAACACTGTGGGAGGTTTTAATTGCATGCTAATGACATAAGCCTCAACTGACAAATGACATCTGTCTCAGAGTCGGTGCAATACAAGTTTCTACTGATGTTGTAATGTTAGACTTGAAGATTAACTTCGTGTTGTTAAGATGATCACATACCCTGAGAGGGTTTCCAAGCTACATTGTTCTGCTACTTATTATTTAATTATAATAGGTCTGTTTTCATCTTGGCAGTGTGAAAAGGCTGGAAAGAGGAATATGATGAGGTCTAAGGCTCTCTGTTTGGCGCTGTGTTGTATTCTCCTTGCTTCTCATCTGTATGTACCCATACCAGGCAACATTGAAGAACCCTGGAAAGTAATGGCCTTGGATGCATTTGTTAAAACTTTTACATTTATGGTAAGATGATAATTTTTCCTCCAGATATTGGGGTGCCTTGTTAACTTATAAATTTTCTATTAATTACTGTTTTTAAATAACCATTGTTTATTCTTTAGAATCTATCAACTACATGAAATTAAGTAAGTACATCTTGGTGCATTGGTGCAAAATAGAATGAGATAGAATTCTTGTTTCCAAAGAGTTTATGTCTAACTGGAAAGACTCTATCTGTTGTGATATGCATAAAATAAATGGTATTTTTGAAGGGAAAGCTTGGAAGTTTATTTGATAACTTGACTTATATTTGAATTTCTGGGGACAATCTAGTTCTACAGGACAGAGGTAAGCATTGATGTTTGTACCTGTTTGATGTTAATATAGGGGCTCTTACTATTTCAATGGCTTCTATTGTCCATCTCAATTCTACATTGCTGGGTTTCAGAGATTGTCTGACTTGGAATATACAGGGTAGGTTATGAGTTCAAGCAAAAAAATAGCTCCTGGGTAAGGGGAAAGACATGGTTATAAACTAAAATGTTTGAGGTTTTATAATGCGTAGGCTTTCCATAATACATACCTCTGCTCATTTCCACTATCCTTCAGTTATTTTTACCCGTTTAAAGAGGAGGAAAAGAGGTTCAGAAGAGTTCATGCAATTAGAAATAGACAACTCCAGCATCTGAACTCAGGATTGCCTCATTTCAAAACTCAAACTTTCTTGCCGAGACTGGTTTGGCTCAGTGGATAGAGCGTCGGCCTGCGGACTGAAAGGTCCCAGGTTCGATTCCGGTCGGGGGCATGTACCTTGCTTGCAGGCACATCTCCAGTCGGGGGCGTGCAGGAGGCGGCTGATCGATGTCTCTTTCTCATCGATGTTTCTGACTTTCCATCCCTCTCCCTTCCTTTCTGTGAAAAATCAATAAAAATATATTAAATAAATAAAACTCAAACTCTCTTCGCAAAACAAAACTCTCTTCGCTCCCAGAAAGGCTCTCTGATGAGAGTAACAATAAGAAGACAGCGACAGCAGCAGATGATCAGAGAAGTGACAATCCCCGGTCTGAGAGGGAGAGGCTGTCCCAGGGAGCTTTGTACAGGGGATGACAGTTCTCTGAAACCACAGCCACTTCCTGTCTGTGTCTGCTAAGTCCCGATACTGTACTTTTCTCTCAAACCACTCCTCCAGGCTTCCTTTCACTATGCTGTCTTTTCCTAATGTCCTCACGTCATTTTACACAAAGTCAGAGAATATGTGGGTTGGCAAGTGCCAGCTGCATAGAGAAATTGCTTGACTCTTTCATGTATTCAAAACTCAGAGTGACTGATACTGATATTATCAAAAGTACATCAGAGAACAGCCAGCTTTAAAGTTCTCCTCTTTTCTTCACTACAAATTATTCCTACCTACCTATAGTAAAATAATGCATCTTAAGTATTTGATGTCATGGATGGGTTGTCCTTTATTTTAAAAAAAATATTGTGAAAAGCACATATGTAATTACTTTAAAGATTATTCTAGTAAAATCAACAGTCTTTAGCTGTTATTAAGGAAAACAATTTTATTGCTGTCAAGACTGAATTTTGTAACTCAAAGTTATGATACCAGTAAGAAAAATTAATTTTTATTGGATGAAAGGCAAGTGAAAATTAAAGTACTTGGCAAAGTGGCCTTGAAAAATAAACGTAATTACTATGTTATCATATGTTAAAACTGAAAGACAGTTGGAGAAAGAAACATTCCTAATTCTGAGAAATTTCTTTAGCTCTTCATGCAAATATTTTTTTTTACCTTTAAAAAGAAGATGATAATGATAAATACTTTGCAGCATTGCTCTGATAACTAGAGATCTTATATGCTAGGCAAACACAAAATTATCTTTAAAGTGGTAGCTTTTGATATTGTTCCAAAAACACTTAAGTATCTATTCAAAACCAGGAAATATCTAAGAAATGAAAAAAGGTAATTTGCCAAAAATCTAACTTTTAAAGCCAATTCACCAAGTGAAAAATTAAATTAACTCAATTTAACCATTTACCAAAAACATGCTTTAAGGAACAGTCTATGTGAGTGTATGCAATTAGGATTAAAACACTAAAAAGATCATGTTAGTGAGGAATGCTTACCTAATAATAATACAAGATTGTCTGAGTACTTACACAGGCTAGGCACTTTTCTACAGTGCACTGAAAGTCCTAACTCATGTAAACCCTACTGAAACCCACTGAGGAATTCTCTATTATTAGTCATTATTATTATTTCAATTGTATAGATAAGAAAATTGAAGTACAGAGAGTAATTGGCTTAAAGACAGACAGACAATTACAGGTATTATAAAAAGCTAGTGTAGAAAAATGGTTGCAGACTTGGCTTTGAGATGTAATGGCTATAATTTCCAGTTTTTACATGTTTCCTTAACATTAAAGTATGGGGATTAGATGTTCTCTAAACCCCTGTAATATCTTAAGCTCTTGGAATAATTATAGTAATAAAGGCCGTTTAATGTACTATTGACCATGTATTTTTTTAAAGTTTTCTTTTGAATAAACTGTCACCCAGGTCTTGGAGGAGCTGTTCAGAAATACCAAGGAGAGATTTTTTTCAATGATATCAAATATGGGGGTGGGGGCTT
>PVJN01040399.1:0-20329 GCA_004026805.1 Lasiurus borealis | reverse complement strand
AGGAATGTTTGTTAAATAGCAGTGATGTCAGGTTATCTGGAGCAGAGGTTAAAGTAACAAGGACAGAGAGTAAAAGTGGAGAATGCAGTTAGTGGAGAACTCCTGCAATAACCCAAGAGAAAACAGCATGGTACCTCAGACCAGCAATAGTAAAAACAGTTTTAGAAACTAATTTTTAAGATGAACTAACAGAATGAATCGACAGCTTGCATATAGAGTAAGAAAAAGTACATCAATAATGTTTATTGCTATAAAAACAGAAAGATAGGGAGGCTAAAATGTAAACTCAGGTCTGTTTCTAAATCTGTGTTCATAATACATTTAAAATTTTATTTTAAAATTTATGAACACAGAGAGATAAAATATACATAGGTAATCATGTTCCAAGACAATTGTTTTGTATGCAAAACAAGGTTAGGTTTTACATGTTCTCATATATGATTGTGAACATGTGAAAGAATTTTTGAAGCAGCACTTGGAGGAATTTACCACGATACGGTTTGCTGGAATGAAGCAGGAGAGAATTCAGTCAGATTCAGCCAGCACTGGAGAGGAGGGAAACAGCTAGGAGAGTATGGAATACACAGACAAGATACAACTAGGGCAGGTTAGGAAGAGAAAAAGAGATGAAAAAGTTTTCTGAGACAGAGGTAGAACTGATTAAGTGGTGAGTGATGGATCTATTTGGATGAATATATTTGTTATTCTACCAAGAATGATGAAAATTAAAACATTTCTGACAAATGATACTGACACCTTTTACTGAACACGCATTGTAGAGTAGGCTGGAAGCACTTTGGTGTTGGAAGGATGAGGTAGAGGGGAGTTCTGTTTTGAACATGCGTATGTGGGACACCTGTTGGATATGCAGAGAACTCTTGGAAGTACTTCTCCACTGTAGACAAATCACTCATTATTATTACTCATTTCTTCACATATTTTCATTTTCACTGGTTATCCGCTCTGTTTTCCTTGTGAGTGATTTGATTTCATCCAAATGAAGCATGGGGACTGTGTAGGTGAGATATTTTATAAATAGCAATCTATAATATAATTTTAATATGGCTAGCACAAAGGATTCAGAAAAAGGGGTTGGGTTTTCAGATTTTGTCAAACAGACATAGATTGTGACAGTATAATCAGTGATTTATTAGACCAATGAAATTCTATACATAGTAAAATTAGTTTTATTAAGTTAAAATTTAACATTTCTATTTTTTGTAATTTTTTTTTACAGCAGTGACTGGGCAATAATATAAAAAAGCCATAGGTTGGAGAAAAGATATTACCAAGAAGCTCACCATCAACTGGCCTGATCCCAGAATGGAAAAAAAAAATCTGTTATCTTTTTTTTTCTCCTTTTGTTATGCCTTAAAGCTTTCAGTTTCACAAACCAAAATAAATCCTGCGAGTGAAAGAATGGAGGCTTGTGTCTGATGATTCTTGTACCTGCTGGGATCCTTTAGTGGAAAATAAGTGGTTTTGCCTCTTTTGAATGTGGGAGGCTGTTACATTCCAAGGAGGACCTTCCTTTGTCCCCTGAAGCTACCTGCCCTCAGAGGCCCATGGCCATGCTCACTACTCCCATCTCAAAAGAGGACACCGACAGTCCACATCTCTCCAATAGCGTGTGATCCCCTTCCCCATCCATCCCAGCCTTTGGATTTGAAGTGCTGTCAAGTATACCCAGCCCCAAACCCCCAGAGAGCCGCTAACATCCCACCCATCTTCAAGGAATTGCTCCCACTGAGTTCCTGGTCATAGATACCTATTCTGTCTCCAGGTAATACTCTGTTGGCCTCATGTTACTTGGGATTTAGGCTATATCTTGGTCCTTTTGGGAACCCGGGTTTGCTACTTTTTCTTTACTTGAAGCTGAGCTTTTCTGGGTAAGATTTTCTTGCTTTAGTGTGTGTTGCCTCTCCCCATCTAACTCTTAGTGCGATAGGTGCACTTCTGCTCAACCCATTATACATGGATTAGAAACCACCAGCCTCCCTGGACATGATGAGGAACTGGGCATTCTCTGTCAACACTCAAAGATGCTCCTGAGTCAGGGGTGGGATATACTCTTCTAAACGCCCATCAGCTGTGGCGGCAATGCTTCAGCCAGAGTAATTTTAGAAAACTTGAAGGGATCAAAGCCTATCTGCAGTAAGCAACGGCTTTTGCGAACTTCCCTCTGTCCTTAAAGATTTCATGCTAGAGTATTCCTAATGAAAGTTTTAATTGGGTTGGCTATCTTATTGCTATTGAGTTCCTTATATATTTTGGATATTAATCCCTTATCAAATATAAAATTTACAAATATTTCCTGGCATAACATAGCTGGTCGCTTCAGTCTGCTAATTGTTTCTTTTGCCGGGCAGAAGCCTTTTAATCTGATGCAATTCCATTGTGTATTTTTGCTTATGTCGCCTGTGTTTTTTTGAGATCACATCCAAAATACCGCTGTCCAGACTATGATCAGAAAGCTTTTGCCTATGTTTCCTCCTAAGTGTTTTAGATTTTCAGGTCTTAAGTGTAAGTCTTTAATCTACTTTGAGTTCATTTGCGACTTAAAAAGCCAGATCAGGGTCCCGTTTTATTCCTTTGCAGATGAATATATTGTTTTCCTAACATCATTAACTGAAAGGCTTATACATTCTCCAATGTGTGTTTCTGGCAGACCTGGGCTGCTCCCACCTTTTAGCTATTGTGAATAATGGGACTGTAAACATTAGTGTACAGATATCTAATTGAGACCATGCTTCCAGTTCTTTTGTGTGTTTACCCAGAAGCAGAAGTCAAGTTGGTCCATCCGTATGGTGATTATTCTACTTTTAAGTGTTTTGGGTAACTTTCTCACAGTGATGGCACATTTTACATTTTACAATGACACTCTTTGGGCAAAAATGTTCCAATTCTTATACATCCATACTAGCACTTAATATTTTGTTTTTCTACCCTTCCTCATTGGTATGAGGTGATATGACATTGTGGTTTTTGATCTGCATTTTTCCACGAAGATTGATGCAGACTATCTTTTTTTATATACCTTGTAGCCATTTATATATCTCTTTGTTGAAAGTTCTGTTCAAGTCCCTTGGACATTTTGACTCAGATTATTTGTTGTTGTTCTTTTGGTTGTTGAGTTTTAGCAGTTTCTATATAATCAGAATTTTAATCCCTTATAAGATTATGATTTGCAAACAGATATGTGATTTGCAAATATATTTTTTCATTGTGTGGGTTGCCTTTTCACTTTGTAGGGCCCTTGACACACAAAAGTTTTTAATTTTCATGACATTCTGTTTGTGTTTTTCTTTTATCTGTGCCTTTGATGTCATATCCAAAAAAACCCAAAACCCAACCAACTCTGTTGATTATTTTTTTTCTGTTTTCTTTGAAAACTTTATAATTTATTTTCTACACTTATGCCTTTTACTAGAGGCCCAATGCATGAAATTCATGCCCCCGCGAGGGGGGTTCCCCTCAGCCCAACTTGCACCCTCTCCAATCCAGGACTCCTTGGAGGATGTTCAATTGGGGATTGGGACCTCTTGGGGGATCCTCCTGGGGGATCGGGCCTAAATCTGCAGTTGGACATCCTTCTCACAATCTGGGACCACTGGCTCCTAGCTGCTCACCTGCCTGCCTACCTGGTTGCCCCTAACTGCCTCTGCGTGCCTGCCTAATTGCCCCTGATTGCCCCCCTGCTGGCCTGATCACCCCCAACTGCCCCCCAACACTGCCTGGTTGTACCTTAGTGTCCACCCCTGCCCCTTGGCCTGGTTGCCACTTACTTTACCTCCTGCCAGAGTAGTTGCCCCCAACTGCCCCATGCAACCTGCTACTTGGTCATTTGGTCACCCCTCTCTCACCCCTGGTCGCCCCATACAGCCTGTTTGGTTGTCCATTCAGTTGTTTCAAATGCGAGGGTCACTCAGACTTTTATATATATAGGTTGCTTTTGAGTTAATTTTTGTATGTGGTGTTAAGGGTCTAATTTTTATTATTTTGCATATGAATATGCACCTTTTGCTGCACTATTTGCTGAAAAGATAGTCCTTTCCTTTTTTTTAATCAATCAGCAAATTTTTATTTTTTTATTTATTAAGGGATTATATATGTGTCCTTATCCCCCAGTTGCCCTCCCACACCCTTCCCCAGCTTATGCCGTCACCTGCCTAATGTCTGTGTCCATTGGTTATGCATGTGAGGAAATGCGTGAGTATTCCACACACACTCACACATTGTGCGACTCCAGGAAAAGGCTCCTCTCATGGGAGAGTATTGCCCTACCACTGTCCAGAGTCACCTGGGACTCGCTGACCTCAACCCTGACTGGGTGAGGCAGTGCTGGTCTCAGGACCCCATCCAGGCTCTCTAGTCCCCACCGCCCCAGCAGCAGGGCGCCCTCTCCTGCCAGTGCAGAGCCAGGTAAGGGAGGGCCAACTGCCCCAGGCCTGCTCTGACCCCTCCAACCACTAGGCTCAGCAGACCCTGAAACTAGGTGGCTCTGAAAGTACACGGTAAGATCCCCAGCCCAAAAGGCAACACTCAACTGGCCTAGGGACACTGCTGGGCAATTTTCCTTATGGAGCTCCCCACTCCCTTAGGATGCCACAAGGAGGTTGACCCGGCCCACGCCCCCACACCAGCCAGTGCTCACACAGGGAGAACAGGAAGGCCTGCCTCCTGCCATAAGCTTTATTTTCCCCAACCTGATATTTTAAAGGCATTCAGGGGTCACTTTCTCCACTAGAAGATGGCCGTTGTCTGTGGAGTTCTTGGCAATACTGAGTCCACATTATTGCTTTCTGGTACAGTGGTTGAATTGCTGTAGTGAAGGAGAAAGAAACAGAAATTCATGATATGTTTAGTAGCAGACAATTGTCTGTTTTATTCACATCTATTGCCAGGTTTCTACTTAATCTTAGGTTAAGCCACACACATACAAGCACAAGAACTAAAAAGAAAAAGTCAATACTACCACAAATAAGTTTTTTTTCTTAGAAAACGAAGGAGTTCTAATAAGCAACTAAACACTAAATATGCATATGTATTTTATTTATATTGATTTATAATAAATGGGAAACAAAAAATCATAACTATAATAATTCTCAAAAACAATTGAATATTTCAGTTTGTCCATGTTTGTTTCTTAGAAAAATCTAAGGGTTAGGGAAACTAAATGAAAGTCTAAATGTAAAAATTTCCCAAATATTATGGAGTTCACACATTGAAAACCAACAGAGTTAATTTATAAAAGAACTTATATTTCATGTTTGAATATACAGGCTGGTGACTTCTTAATTCCATTATATTTAAATTTGTTTTATGATAATTTTTTATTGTGGTAAAATACACATAACAAAATTTATCATCTTAAGCCATTTTTAAGTTTACAGTTCATTGCTATTAAGAGTATTCACATGATTGTGCAAACATCAGCACCAACCATATGGAGAAGTTTGCAAAACTGAAACTCTATACACACAATTTTCTCCCATTTCTCTCTTCTCCAAACCCTGACAACTATTTTCTCTAAGAATTTGACCACTCTAGATACCCCTTACAAGTGGATCTACAGTATTTATCTTTTGTGATTGGCTTCCTTCATCCCGCATAATGTCACCTGATGTTGTAGCTTGTGTCAGAATCTCCTACCTTTTCAAGGCTGAGTAATATTCTATTGTGTGTATATACCACATTTTGTAATATCTAGTCATCCATCCATGGTCAGTAGCTACTTCACTCCCATCTTTTAGCTATTATGAGGAAAGCTGTGTGCAAATATCTTTTCAAGACCTTGTTTGCAATTATTTTGGATATATAACCAGAATACAGTGGTATCTCAAGATACGAGTGCCCTAACATATGATATTTTTGAGATACGAGCCATCGAGCGAGTGATTTTTGCTTTGAAATACGAGCAACATTTGAGATAGGAGTAATCACGCAGATTGGCCGGCTGCACACGACCCACCAGTTTACCGCGACTCAAGCGTTTCATAATTTCCCATGCCTCAAAGTTATGGAACGAATTAAACTTGTATCTCAAGGTACCACTGTATTGATAGAGTAGAAAGGCAACCCAAGAAACTGTAGACAATATTTACAAATCATATATATATATATGATAAAGGATTAATATATAGAATACATGGAGAAATGCTACAACTCAACAACAGCAATAAAAAATAAATAAAAAATCTGTTTCAATAATAGCCAAAGTACTTGAAAAGACTTTTCTTAATATAAGATATGCAAATGATCTCTGATCAAATGAATAAATGCTCAACATCACTAAGCATTAAGGAGATAAAATAATGCAAAGAAAAACCACATGTACTACCATCTCACACCCATTAGGATGAACACTATAAAAAACAAACACAGAAAATAAACTGTATTTAGGTGTGTGAAGAACTTGGAGATCTTGTTCATTGTTGGTGGAATATAGAATGAAACATACTCTAGGAAATACAGTGTGGCAACTCTTTAAAAATAGAATTACCTAATTTCCATTTTTAAAGGATTTTTTACAAGACATTTAAAAATATATCACCCATGGCAATTTTGTGTGTATAACTTACAATCAACATTTATAGAAATAATTTTAAAAATGATTACTTTTCCTGTTTATTAACAGAAAAAATATATAGTTTTTAAAAATTTATTTTTCATGCTTTTCCCTAAATATTTGAGCAGCAGTTAATAATTAACATAATAACATATAACCTCAAAATAGTCATGTCTGTTTATTTTACTAAATTATTTGCTTCTTAACCATGCTTTTGTTGTGATATATATAATCAATTTTATATATTATCTATATATATATGTCACTGATGATACATAGATGATATGTATTGATGTATATATATAAAATGTATATATTGATTATATATCATAAAGTTTATGTATCATCTATACATAATCACTTATACACAGTTAAAATATATATAATTTAATATATATCAATACACATTGATATTATTGATGGCATGATAAATATTAGTCATTCATTATTTTTACTAAATCCCTGATGTTCAGTTAATTCACCAAAAGCAAAAATATTATGTAAATTATTTACCTATCATTTTATGATTGGAATGGATCCTTTTATAATTTTTTAATGTACATGATGATAGACATTAAAATCATTTCAATTCAATTCAATAGTTATCTTTTAGTTTTCAATTACAGTTACCATTCAATATTATCTCTCTCTATATAAAAGGCTAATATGCTAAGAGTCTGACCATCCAACTGGTCACTATTATGTGCACTGACCACCAGGGGGTAGGTGCTCAATGCAGAAGCTGCCAAGCTTCAGTGACTTGGGAGCAGTGGTTCTCAGGTGATGCACCCCAAAACAGACCGGAAGGAGGCCCATTCCTTGTGGGGCCACATGACTCCACCTTTGGCCATGGATTCTGTTGTTACTGGGGCACTGTTTGTCCCCAAATCTGATTTACTGCCACAGTGGCAGCAGCAGTGGGGTAATAGGGGCAGTGCCTTGTCCTGATCAGCCCGGTTGCCTCCCATAGAGGAGCGGGCCTCAACCATCAATAGGACATCCCATGAGGGCTCATGGACTGAAAGAAGGCCAGGCTGGACTAAGGGACCCCTCCCAGTGCATGAATTTTTGTGCACCAGACCTCTAGTAAGTAAAATAATATAGTATACTAGAGGCCCCGTACACAAAATTTGTGCACCTGGGGTGGGGGTTTGTTCCTCAGCCCAGCCTGTACCCTCAAGATGGATCAGGCTTAAAGGGGCAGTTAGAAATCCCTCTCACAGTCCAGAACTGCTGGCTCCCAAATGTTTGCCTGCTTGCCTTCCTGATTGTCTCTAACCACTTCTACCTGCCAGCCTGATCACCCCCTAACCACTCCCCTGCCAGCCTATTTGCCCCTAACTGCCCTACGCTGCAGCCCTGGCCCCCACAACTGCCCTTCCCTGCAGGCCCAATTGCCCCAACTTCCCTCCTCTGCAGGCCTGATCACCCCTAAATGCCATTCCCTGCAGGCTTGATTGCCTCCAACTGTCTTCCCTTGCAGGCCTGGACACTCCTGATTGCTCTCCCCTGCTAGCCTGATAGCCCACAACTGCCCTCCACTGCTGGCCATCTTATGGCAGCTATCTTGTGTTCACATGGGGTCAGCTATCTTGTGTGTTGGAGTGATGGTCAATTTGCATATTAATCTTTTATTAGATAGGATTACATGCTCTCTGTCTTATTTCTTTTAGCATAATACCATTTAGCTCCATCAACACCTTTGCAAATGTAACAATTTTGTCATATTTTATGGCTAATATTCCATTGTATATATGTACCACTTCTTTATTCATCCACTGATGTATAAATAGGCTTCTTTCATATCTTTTATATTGTAAATAATACTGCATAAGAACAGGGGTCCCTATATCTTTTCAAATTCAGATATCTTCAGGTAAATACCCAGAAGTGGAATTGCAGATAGTTCTATTTTAAATCTTTTGAGGAACCTTCATACTGTTTCCCAAAGTGGCTGCACCAATTTGCATTTCCACCAACAGTGCGGGAAAGTTTCCTTTTCTCCAAATCAAGGTTTGTTGATTTATTGATAGACAATCTGACATTTGTGAGGTGATATGTTCTTGTGGCTTTAATTTGCATTTCTCTGATGATTAGTGCAGTTGAATATCCTAATAAAAGAGTAATATGCAAATTAACCATCACTCTGCCACACCCACAAGCCATGCCCACAAGCCAATCAGGAGCGAGTATACAAATTAATCCCAACCAAAATAGCTGCAGCAAGGGAGCAAGCAGAAGGGAGGGTTGGGTTTTCATGGCGATGGAGGAAGCCATACTTTCCACACACCCTGGCTGGCCCAGGCCTCCACTGAAGGCTACAATGTCTCAATTATAGAAGATAAATAAATGCCAACAAAAATGAAGGCAGCCACGGAGCTGGAGAGAGCAAGAGGCTAGGATTGCCCCCAGCATTGGAGGAAGCCAAGATTCTGCAGACTTGACTTATCTTGGCCTCCGCTTAAGGCTACAAAGTTTCAATTATAGAAGATAAATAAATCCCAACAGAAATGCCACCACCATGGAAAGAGCAGGAGGCTTGGCTCTGCTCCAGGCTACAAAGTTTGAATTGTAGAAGATAAAAAAAATCCCAGATTCCAGGGCCTCTGCTTGTGTTGCTGGGGGGCTTGTCTCACTAATAGAAAGATGTGAACAGGAAACCAGAAGGCTGGTCAATCTTAATTGCTCTGAAAGGTCAGAGCTAATCACTCATTGTTTAGTTGAAACATTGCTAGTTGAAGCAACCTCTACCTGTTGGTCTTATGTAAATTTCTGTTATTGGAATTTCCTGCCTAAAGGCTATGGGTGTATTCCGTAGTCTTAATAAAAGAAATAGCAAGGCCAGAGTAGTGAGTAGTCCTCCCTCTAGAGTTAGGCTCCCACCTGGCCCCCCAATATTCCCAAATTAATACTTTTCTAGTCTCTTTTCATTTGTGTGCCGCCTCCTCCAGAACCCGAACCCTGCACAGGAATCCTGAACCATGCGGGACATGAAAAGGGTTCCCACAGCCAGCCTACAAACCACCACAGATCCCTCGCCCAAGCTGCCCCATGCTCAAGGGAACCCCTACCCTGATCTGAGACACCTTTCAGGGCAGAGCAGCTGGCTCCCACCCATGCACCAGGCCTCTTACCTATCTAATGGAAGAGTAATATGCAGATTGATTGACCATCACTCCAATGCATAAGATGGCTGCCCCTATGCGGTCAAAGATTCTGCCCTCATGTGGACACAAGATGGACACAAGATGGCCAGCAGAGGAGGGCAGTTGGGAGGGACCAGGCCTGCAAGGGAAGGTAGTTGTGGGACATCAGGCCAGCAGGAGAGGTCATTTGGGGGTGATCACTCCTGCAGGGGAGGGCAGTTAGAGGTGACCAGGCCGGCAGAGGAGAGAAGTTGAGGGTGACTGGGCCTGCAGGGAAAGGCAGTTGTGGCAGATGCAGGCCTGCAAGGGAGAGCAGTTGGGGGTGACCTGGCCTGCAAGGGAGGACAGTTAGGGATGACCAGGCCTAGAGGGGAGCAGTTAGGCATCAATCAGGCTGGCAGGGAAGTGGTTAGGGGATGATCAGGCTGGCAGGCAGAAGCATTTAGGGGCAATCAGGAAGGCAGGAGGCGAGCAGTTGCGAGCCAGCAGTCCCTCCCAGATTGTGAAAGGGATGCTCACTGGGATTGGGCCTAAACGGGTAGTTGGACATCTTGAGGGCTCCCAGATTGGAGAGGTTGCAGGCTGGGCTGAAGGATACCCCCCATGCACAAAATTTGTGTACCAGGCCTCTAGTCTTTTCATAAGTCTATTGAGCATTTGTATGTCCCCTTTGAAAAAATATCTATTCATGTCTTCAGTCTATTTTTTAATTGGATTGTTGTTGGATTTTTTTTTTTTTGTATGTGTTTAGGATCATGAATTCTTTACAAATTAAAATTGAAATATTTATTGTTGAAATTATTATATATATTTCCTTTTTTTCTCCCATTTACTCCATATAGCCTGCCCCCAAGGCCACTACCACTCTATTGTTTGTGACCTTGTCTTATGCATATATTCATACAAGTTCTTTAATTGACCTTTCCACTCATCCACCCTCAACTTCCCTCTGAAATTCCATAGTCTATTCCATGCTTCTATGTCTCTAGAGATATTTTGTTCAACAGTTTATTTTGTTCATTATATTTCACATAAGAGTGAGATCATGTGATACTTGTCTTTTTCTGACTGGCTTATTTTGCTTAGCATAATACTTTCCTATGGGTAGAGCATTGACCTGTGACCTGAAAGATCCTGGGTTCAATTCCAGTAAAGGGAATGTACCTTTGTGGCAAGCTCAATCCCCAGCCTTGGTTGGGTGCATGCTGGAGGCAACCAATCAATAGTATTTCTTTCATATTAATGTGTCTTTCTCTATGTCTCCACTCTCCCTTCCACTTTCTCTAAAAATTAATTGAAACATATTCTTGGATGAAGGATAACAATAAAATAAAATAAAGTTTTGTCTCTTTTTAAAAAATGTCTCAATACATTTTGGATATTAAGTTATTATCACATATATTATTGGCAAACTAGAGGCCTGGTGCATGAAATTTGTCCACGGGGGGGGGGGGAAGTGAGGGATGAGGTGTTGTCCCTCAATCCAGCCTACACCCTCTCCAATCCAGGACCGCAGGGGATATCTGACTACTGGTTTGGCAGGATTCCCTTTCTCAATCTGGGACTGCTGGTTCCTAACTGTTCACCTGCCTGCTTGCCTAATTGCCCCTAAACTCTCTGCTTGCCTGCCTGATTGCTCCTAACTGCCATCCCCTGCTGGCCTGATGGTCCCTAACTGCCCTCCCCCGCCAGTCTAATGGCCCCTAACTGCCTCTGCCTTGGCCCTGTCACCATGGATTTGTCCAAAAGAAAGGCAGGATGACTATAAGATGTCTGGTTGACCCAGTTTAATTAGCATATTACCCTTTTATTAGTTTAGATATATTCTTCAGTTTAATAGGTTGTCTTCTCATTTTGTTGATGGTTTCCCTGCAATGCAAAAGCTTTTTAATCTGAAATAGTTCCATCTCTGTGTGTGTTTTTCCCCCTTGCCTGTGAAGATATAGCAGGAAATAATATTATTAAGAGCAATGCCAGAGATTTTACTACCTGTGATTTCTTCTAGGAGTTTGGTGGTTTTGTGTTACATATACATTTTTGTCTATTTTGAGTTTATTCTTATATATGATTTAAGAAGGTAATTTAGTTTCATTTATCTATCCAATTTTCTCCACACTATTTATTGAATTGACTTCTTTATCACATTGTATATTCTTGTGTCTTTTCTAAGATATAAATTGACCATATATGTATGAGTTCTATCTGCACTCTCCATTCTATTAATTGATCTATTAGAGATCCGGTGCATGAAATTCATGCATGAGGGTGGGGAAGTGGGAGTTGGTCCCTCAGCCCAGCCTGCACCCTCTCCAATCTGGGACCTCTGGGGGCAGTCAGATATCCCTCTTTCAACTCAGGACCACAGCCTCCTAACCACTTGCCTATCTGCTTGCCTGATCACTGCTAACCACCTCTGCCTGCTGGCTTGATGCCCCTAACTGCTTCTCTGGTGACCTGATCACCTTTAACTACTCTCCCCCATTGGGCTGCTCGCCCCTAACTGCCTTCTCCTGCCACCCTTATGGCCCCTAACTGCTCTCCCCTGCCAGACTGATCTCCCATAATTGCCGACACCCTGCTGTGTGGGTCCTGCATGTGGGTATTGGTTCCCTCCTCCCTCCTGTCATAGTTTGGGGTGTCCTGCAAGACTCAAGAGTCCCCATTCACCGGGATGCACCTTAAAATTGTGTGAGACCCAGACCTGGACAGCCCCACATCAATTGGGGGATAACTGGACCAGGTTAGCCTCACCCCCATCAAACCCCACCCATGTGACATGTCTCTGTCCAGCGCCAGGCAGAGACACAACCTTTTGCTGATTGTTGTGAGGGCACAACAACCATTTGTATATTAGCCTTTTATTGTTAGAGATGTGTCTGTTTTTATGCCAGTACCATGCTATTTTGATTACTATAGCCTTGAATTATAGTTTGATATCAGATAGCATCATACTGACAAATTTGTTCTTTTGCTGTTGCTATTCAAGTTCTTTGTGGTTCCACATAAAATTTAGAATTATTTGTTCTAGTTTGGTGGAAAATGTCATTGGTATTTTGATAAGTATTGCCTTAGGTAATATGGGGCATTTTAATTATATTAATTATTATCCCTGATCATGGTATAGGCTTTCATTTGTTTGAACCTTCAGTTTCTCTCTTCAGTCTCTTAAAATTTTCTGAGGATAGATCTCTTACCTCAGTGGTTTAATTTATTATATTTTTATGTAATCATGAATAGAATTTTTTTTAATTTCTCTTTTTGTTAACATGTTATTGGTGTGTAATAATGCAATTGATTTCTGAATATTAATTTTGTTTCCTGCTATTTTGTTGAATTAATTTATCAGTTCTAATAGTTTTTGGTGGATTTTAGGATTCTCTCTAACATAGTATCATATCATCTGTTGTAAATAATGACAATTTTACTTCTTCCTTTTTAATTTTCATATATTTTATTTCTTCTTCTTATATGATTGCTGTGTCTAGGACTTCAAATACTGTCAATATATATAAAAGCCTAAGTGACTGTCTGATTGTTTGACCAGCTGACTAGTAGCTATGATGCTCAATGGCCACAAGGGGGCGAATGCTCAATGCAAGAGCTGCTGAACTGTGGTGACTTGGCAGCTGTGGAACCAGAGAGGAGGGAGCCCAATTCCAGGGTTCATCACCTGAGAACCACCTTTTCGTAACTCAGGTCTTCTAGGGCTGTGGTCAGCAAACTGCAGTTCACGAGCCACATGCTGCTCTTTGGCCCCTCGAGTGTGGCTCTTCCACAAAATAACACAGCCTGGGCAAGTCTCTTTTGAAGAAGTGGCATTAAAAGAAGTTTAATTTTAAAAAATTTGGCTCTCAAAAGAAATTTGTCATTTTACTGTTGATATTTGGCTCTGTTGACTAATGAGTTTGCTGCCCACTGTCCTAGGGGGATGTCAGAGAGCTGGTTTCAGCCTGATTCCCACAGGCCAGGCTGAGGGATCCCAAGGTTCATGAATCTGTGCACTGGGCCTTTAGTGTTGAATAAAAGAGGTTCAAGTAGACAACCTTATTTTGTTCCTGATCTTAAGTAAAAAGCTTTTGGCTTTTCATGGTGAAATATGATATTAGCTGAGCATTTATATGTCCTTTATTATGTTGAGGTATATTCTCTTTACTACTACTTTGCTGAGAGTTGTTATCTTCAAGGGATTTTGTATTTTATCAAATGCTTTTTTCTATCTATTGATGTGATCATATGACACCTTTCATGGTTTTGATATGATAATCATGTTAAATGAGTTCAGGATATTGAACCTATCTTACATCCCAGAAATAAATCCCACTTGTTCATGGTAAAAGATCTTTTAAATGTATTGCTGAATTCAGTTTAATATTTTTGGATGGTTTTTCTATCTGTGTTCATGAGGGATATTTGCCTATCATTTTCTTTTTTTTAAATAATGTCTTTGGTTTTGGAATAAAGGTAATGGTGGCCTTATAAATTAATTTTAGAGCTTTCCCTTCTCTGAATTTTTTTTAAAAGTTTGAGAAGTTATTATTTTTTCATTTTTGGTAAATTTCACCTGTGAAGCCATTCCTTCCAGGACATATGTCTATTTTGTTGGTTTTTTAAATTACTAATTTGATTTCCTTGTTTGTTTCCAATAATGTATCCATTTCTTCCAGAATTTCCAATTTGTTGACACATAACTGTAGTATTTCCTTATGGTCCCTTTCATTTCTATAGTTTCAGTTGTCATATAGCCTCTTTCATGTTTGATTTTATTTGAGTTCTCTCTATTTTTTCTTAATAAGTCTTGTTAAAGATGTATTAACTTTTTTTTTATCTTTTCAAAGAATCATTTCTTGGTTTCAATGACCTTTTGAGGTGTTTTTATTCTATTTTGTTGATGTCTACTCTGATCTTTATTATTTCCACCTTCATACTAACTTTTTTTAAATTGTTCTTTTACACCTAAAGGAACTAATTGGTGTAATTTAGAATATTAGATTGTTTATTTGAAATGTTGCTTGTTTTTGAGATAGGCCTGTATTACTATGAATTTCCCTCTAATGACTGCTTTCACTTGTCTTATAGATTTTGAATTGTTGTGTTTTCCTTTTTCTCTGTGTCAAAGTATCTTTCAATTTATTTCTTGCCTTCATTGCTAACCTATTTATAATTTAGTAGCATGTTTTTATCCTCCATATTTTTAGTGTTTTTCAGTTTTATTCTTTCAATTGATTTCTAGTTTCATACCATTGTAGTAAAAAAAAGATGCTTGATAAGATTTTAATCTTCTTACATCAATTGAGACTAGTTATGCAAACTATCATATGGTATATCATGGAAAATGTTCTATGTGTAGCTGAAAATAATGTATATCCTGTTGCTTTGGTGTATAATACTCTAAAAATATCAATTAAATCTACATGTAATCTAATGTGTCATTTAAGGCTATTGTTTCCTTATTGATTTACTGTCAGGTTATTCTATCCATTGATGTCAATAGAATATTAAAATCTACTATGAGTATATTATTATTATTGTTTTTATCTTTCTTCATGTATGTGTGTGTATATATATATATATATATATATATATATATATATATATATATAATTTATTTAGGAATCCCTATATTGAGTACATAAATGTTCATAAGGGTTATATCCTCTTGTTAGATTAATGGCATTATCAATATAAAATGTCCCTTTTTTCTCTTATTGCCTTTGATTTAAACTCTATTTGTCAGTAGAAGCATGGTACCTCAGCATTATTTTATTTGTTTTCATTTTCATGAAATATCTCCTTCTATCCCATTACTTTCAGTAGTATGTATCTTTAGACCTAAATTATCCTGTAGATAGCATGTTTTTGGCTCTTGTTTTCTTATTCATTCTGCTACCTTATGTCTTTTGATTGGACCATTTAATCCCTTTCTTTTAAAGTGATTATTGATAGTCATGTAGTTGTTAGCATTTTATATATTTACATTCCTTTCCCCCTTCTTCTTAAAGAAGTCCCTTTAATATTTCTTGTAATATGGTTTAGAGGGGATGAACTCCTTTAGTTTTTTTCTTGTTTAGGAAGATCTTTATCTCACCTTCAACTTTAAAGTATTACCTTGCTTTCTAGAGTACTCTTGGTCATAGTCCTTGCTTTTCATCATTTGAATATTATTTGTCAGTCTCTTTTAGCCTGCAAAGCTTTTATTTAGAAGTCAGTTGACAGTCATATGGGAGTTGCCTTATAGATAACTGCTTTCCTCTTGCTACTTTTAAGTTTCTCTCTTTTTCTATTACCTTTACCATTTTAATTATGATGTGTCTTGGGTGTGGGCCTCTTTGTGTTAATCTTGTTTGGGACTTCTGCACTCCCTTGACTTGTGTTTCTATTTGCTTCATCAGGTTAGGGAATTTTTCAATGAATATTTCTTTTTTTAAACATTCTTTATTGTTTAAAGTATCACCTATGTCTATTTTTCTCCTAGTGAGCTCTCCCCAGTCATTCCCACCCACCTCCTAGCACATGTTCTCACCCTCCTACTATCTATGTCCATGGGTTAACGCTTATATGATGCAGCCAAGTCCTTTGGTTGATCTCTCACTCCCCTCCCTGCCTTCCCTGTGATGCAAATGTTAATATTCTTGATGTTGTCCAAAAGTCTCTGGAACTATCCTCAACTTTTTAATTCATTTTTCTTTTTGCTATTATGATTAGGTGGTTTCTGTGACTTTGTGTTGCAAATTGCTGATTTCATCTTCTACATCATTTAATCTGCTGTTGAGTCTTTTAGTATATTCTCCATTTCAGATACTGTACTCTTAATTTCTGATTCATTCTTTTTTATGGTCCCTATGTCCTGTCTTATGCATACTGTCTTAAGTTCTCACTGAGTTCATTGATTCTTCTCCTAAGTTCCTTGAACATGCTTTCAACCAATTTTTGAGCTATGTATCTGGTAAATTGCTTGCCTACATTTTGTTTAGTTCTTTTTTTCCCCTTTTGTTCTTTCATTTGAGCCATGCATCTTTGTCTCCTCATTTTGGTTATATCTGTGTTTGTTTTTATGTATTAGGTAGATCTGCTAAGTCTTTCACTCATTACATGATGGCCTTATGTAATAGGTGTCCTGTAAGGCCCCGTAATACCATCTCCCTGATCACCTGATCCACGTGCTCTAAGAGTGTTCTTTGTGTATTTTGTTCTCCTATTATATTTGAACCTTCATTGCTAGGAGCACAAAAGTAGGTCAGATTTATCCTCAAGCTGACTGGCTGTGAAAATTGGCCATGGCCACAGCATATGAGCTGCTGTGCATGGATGATCCCAGAGTGGCATTTTCCATAGTGGAGTCTTGTGCCCACGGAGACCACCCTTGGGTTTTGCAGATTGTGAATATGATTGGGTTGTTCTTTGTTGTGGGTTGAAGTTGGGCAATGGGTATGTTGGTTCTAGGGCATCTGAGGAGGGGGCTCTGGGATAGGATGATGTCAGACACTGCCAGTGACCAATCTGGGGCTACCAGTTAGTACATACAAAGTGTTCTATAGTTGATAACTGCCTGTGCTGGATCTGGATGCATGTTGGAAATACCACACTGCGAACCAAGACTGGTTGTTGCAAGTACTGGGACTGAACCAGGTCAGCAAAAGGAGAGGACCCCCAAGGCTAGCCTATTGCCCATAAGACTTGGAGCTGTAAGATTCTTGGGTGGATCACAAGTTGGGTCAGGCAGTGTTTTAGGAAGTCACTAGGGTGGGGGAAATGGTATTATCAGGTTAACGCAAATTCAGATATAATATACATTTATGACATTGAGCAAATATTGAACCTGAGTCGCTTAACATAAGTTATAGGGTGCACTGAGACCAGCCGTCTCCTGCTTGAGGCCTGTGGAACTTTAAGGGTTTTTAAAGACAGACTATGGAGAAAGAAAAGTTATTGGGCGGTGTGAGAGTTGAGTGAGGCGTGGTGGGAGGGAGTTTTAAGGTGGAGCAGGTGGAGTTGAAAAGGTTAATGCAAATCAAGATTTGGCCACGTGGGAGGAAGGCTCAGCACAGTGGCAATGGTGGTGATCCCTCCAGCCCTCACCTGGAAGCCATACAACTCAACTTCTCCTGTATGATTTTTAGTGGCCTCCTGAGTCACTGTCCCTCCGCTGCAGCCTAAGCTGAGTGCATGCACATGAGTCTGAGTGAAAGCCCTTTAAGAGGGCTCCTATGTTTTCCAGCAGTCTTTAGTCTCACCTTGGCATGTGGAATCCCCACAGATTTTCACATCTAAATGATGTAGGCTCTTCTTCCCGGCACTGCTGGTGTGGGGCCAGCCCATTTTGTTCCTTCTACCCTTCTCATTGTGGCTGCTTCTTTTTATTTTTAATGATAAAACTTCTGTTCAGATAGTTTCCAGATGGCTCTCCAGGTTGATTGTCTTATAATTTAATTGTTATTTTGATGTGGTCATGGGAGGAGACGAGCCATCTTTTCCCGACTCTCAACCAAGAGATTTAAGTGTAAATAAGTTATGTTCTTTTGTGTCTTAGAAAGATAACGTCTAATAATCTGGTGATGATGAGATAGGAATGATGAGGACTGGAAACAGTTCCACAGTTTGCTTCACCATTTATCCATCAAGAGAGTACTTGGGTAATTTCCAGTTTGTAGCTGTTACAAATAACATTGCTAAGAGTGTTCATGTATTGGTTTGTGTGAAAACCTAAATTTTCTGTGTCTGGGACAAATATGCAAGAGTGAAATTGCTGGGTATGATAAGAATTGACAAAATGATTGTCAAAGTATCTATACATTTGCATTTTTTACAGCAATGCGTGAGTTATCATGTTTTCTGCATTCTTATCAGGATTTGATAAATCATTTTTTTTAGATATAGATCATTCTGTTAGGAGACATGTGATATGTCATTGTGGTTTTAATTTGTCTTTATCCAATGACTCTTATGTCAGTCATATTGTAATGTGCTTGTTTGCTATCTATATATTCCTTCCATCTATTCCATGCTTTTCTTTGTCCATTTTTCTACTGTTTTGTTTAAGTTTTGGGAATGAATTTAAAAAGATATATCTATTGGTAACTACATGACTTACAAATACTAGACCATAGTTTGTCTTTTTATCCTCTTTAAAGGCTACTTTTCAGTTAAAATGTCTTTCATTTGACCAAATCTAAATTGTCTTTGAGGTTTATGATTTCTTCTCATGTGCATATAGCCCTAGATCAACAAAGTTTTTTGTGTGATTTTTGTCACATAGTTTAATAATTTTATCTTTTACTATCTTTAATCACTATTCTGTATATTAGACCCTCAGAACTTATTGATTTTGTAACTGGAAATTTGTACACTTAGACCAACATCTTCCCAATTCCTCTAATCTCTAGCCCCTGATAACTTTTGGGAGTAACTTCTAATGAGCACAAAACTTCTTTTTAGGGGGATTAAAATATTCTAAAATATTTTCTAAAATTGATTGTGGTTAGAATTACATAACTTGGTGAATAAAATAAAATTGTTGCATTGAACACCTAAATTAGTGAATTGCATAGTTTATATAAATAATATATTTTAATAAAGCTATTACAAAAATAATTGACTCTTCAAACAAAAATAATTACAATTTATAACATATACAGTGATTTTGTTGAACTCACGTGGAGAAACAACTAAATGTTTTATATATAAAGAGAACTACATGTCTAAAGCTCTGTTTTGCCAATAATTCATTTTAGTTTTATAATAGAATCCTTAGTTGAGTATGCTTTATTAAGTCTTATGAGTTCTTTGAAATATCCAAACTTGTGGAATTATTGCAAGCAAAAATTAGCAACCTAGGTGAGAAACTGAAACTGCCTATGGTTTTACTTTAAAACATGTAGACGTGCATGAGAGATAATGTTAATAGTTTCAGAGATTGTAAATTTACAATTTCCTTTTTAAATAGAAAGTTATTTAACATAGAAAGTTATTGAACCCTGCCCCTGTGCCACTTACAATAAAAGGCTAGGTCATGATCAAGTTCTCAAGACTGAGAAAGTGTTACTTGATAACAAATAGAAAGGTGAGTAGATATAAATACATTATTAATGAAACAAATTTCTGAGAAGTGCAATTCATTTTCTCATAAAATGTTTTTTTGGTTCCCTATTTGGTTTCAAAATCTTAACTTATTTGTATCCATCTTTTAATATATATCAAAAGAGATATATATGTATACATACTGACAATAAACTATAAGAAACCAAAATTATAAAAATGCCATTTATATATTTTTAAAAATAACAGATACTTAGGTAAACTATAACAATTTTTATAATATATATATATATTACACAATAATATAATATAAATTTATGACACTGGTCAATGACCTGTACAATTTATGATAATAAATTATTTGTAAAATCATATTTACCCATCAAATTCTGGGATCGTTCTGTTGCAGTTTTTCTTGCTTTCATTTAGATTCTTGATTACAATGATGGAATATATACAAAAGGGCAACGCAAGGAAGAAACTAAGAAAACGCCAATTGTTCTGATGTGCATTGTAGTCTTTTTTAGTAACTATAGCTAGAAATAAAACATAAGAGATCAGTAGATATGCACTGAATATTTAA
>PVJN01040398.1:0-19156 GCA_004026805.1 Lasiurus borealis | reverse complement strand
CAATCTCTGCTCTTAAGGGGCTCATCCTCCCTGAGGGAGTGAAGACCCAGAGTAGTAACAGGAGAGACAAAGCAGGTGGCAACGATCACATACTGGAAGCAGGAAGGCATGACTAGGGTGGTGCATGCCTGAGCCTGAGCTGTGGAGGAAGAGGCAGAGGGAGCGAGGATAGGAGAGCGGGTTCTCCGGCAGAACAATGCGTGCAAAGGTCCAGAGGCAAGACACAGCTGGAGGAGGTTTGGAAGCAGCTGGAGCTGGGAAGAGGACAGGGGAAGATGAGGCCCGAGGAATCACCAAAGTCATACTGGAAAGGACCTTTTCACCCAGGCTAGGAGTTCGAGCTCTATCGAAAGGACAGGAGGAGCCCTTGGAAGGATGTGAAGCTTTTTGAAGCTCTGATGTTGAGGGTGGGAGAAATGTGCATTATGAGAGTGGTGGCAGAGATAGTTCAGAAGCTACCGCTGTGATCAAGGCCAAAGATGGACAAAGCTAAATGTGGAGCAGCTTTGAATCTCTCCTCGGCCATGTACCAGCTGTGAAAACTTAGGCGAGTGATTTACATACTCCTGGCCAGGGTTCCTCATCTCCTCATTTCTAAATCACAGTATCAATGCCTACTTACCAAGATAGCAAGATTTAATGGGGATTAAAAGCAGAACTACGCCACACTGATGTAAATCAATAATTGGATAAATAAATAAATGGGGGAGAAAGCACAGCTCTTCTATACAATTAACACTGTGGAAGAAAATGAAAAAGTGGTCTTTAGACAAATACCAGCTAATGATTGTTGCAAATGATATATACTCAAAGGCTACTAAAATTAAGACTAAGCATGTGTTGAAGAGAATCAGGATGTGCTTAGTCTCAAGTATCATTCTCTAGATACTTATTAACTAACTAGAGGCCCAGTGCATGAAATTCTTGCACCCAGGGTGTATGTAGAGGGGGTTTCTTCAGCCCAGCCTGTGTCCTCTCACAGTTCAGAAGCCCTCAGGGGATGTCCCCCAGGGGGTGTGGGCCTAAGCTATCAATAGGACATCCTTAGCACTGCTGTGCTCATGAGCCATGAGCCTGGCTTCTGGCCGAGTGGCATTCCCTCTGTGGGAGTGCACTGACCACCAGGAGGCAGCTCCTGCATTGAGCATCTGCCCCCTGGTGATCAGTGCATGTCATAGCAACTGGTCGTTCTGCCATTCGATCTATTTGCACATTAACCTTTTATTCTGTAGGATTAGGGGCACAGTGCATAAATTCAAATTGAAAGAAACTGTGGGCCTCGAGGCTGCAGTGGGCACAGGGATGGGTCTCAGCCCATCCTCCATGCCCCATCCAGCCCTCCTGCCGCGGATCCTGAACCCCTGTCTGCTGGAAGCCCCGCTCCCACCACCTCTGCTCCCATGCACTGACAGCACTTTTGGGGCCAGCACTAGCAGCCAGTTAAAGTAGCGGCTCTGGCACTAGCAATGGGTGCAAGTGGGGCTAGTGCCAGCAGCAGGTGTGAGCGCCGGGTGGGACCATGGCACATGGAGCAAAAAATTTTCAGTAACCACCAGAGGCTCGCCCTGATGACAGCAACCAGTGCCCCACCTTGGTCTGGTGCCCCCATTCACCTGCTCCACCATCCTGCCACAGGTGACACCCACCATGTTCCACACTCTGCTACCTGCTGTCAACACCTGCCATGTTCCGTCCGGGCCCCCTGGTGGTGACCACACGTCATAGCGACCGGTTGTTCGTTTGTTCAGTTGTTCTGCCATTTGGTCTATTTGCATATTAGCTTTTCATTATATAGGATAAGGGAAGGAGAACAGTAACTTTACAAGGAGAAACCTGGCGGTCACACCTTAGCCAAATGAGCAAGGCCACTGTCATAGTCCTATTTCTATGAGGTACCTAGCAGGACACAACATTGTGGTATTCTCACCCAAAATGTATAACCTCACTCTAAGCATGAGAAAACACAGAACAAATGAAAGTTGAGAAGAATTCGACAAAATAACTGATCAGTATTTTTCAAAAGTGGCAAGGTTATGAAAGATGAAGCAAGAACATGGACTTGTTAGCAACTAGAGTGAGGAAAAATGACAATGGAAGGCAGTGTGGGATCCTGGCTAGCATTCTGGGACCAGAGGAGGATAGTAATGGAAAATCAAGGTAAATTCAAATAAGATTGGAGTTTACTTAATAATATTGTCACTATGTGGATCTCTTGCTTTTCTTTCTTTTTTTAATATATTTTATTGATTTTTTGCAGAGAGGATGGGAGAGAGATAGAGAGTTAGAGATGAGAGAGAGACATCGATCAGCCGCCTCCTGCACGCCCCCTATACTGGGGATGCAAACCCAGATACATGCCCTTGACTGGAATCAAATCTGGGTCCTTTCAGTCCGCAGGCTGACGCTCTATCCACTGAGCCAAACTGATTTCAGCATATCTCTTGCTTTTCGTGATTGTTCTAGAAGATGCTAACTTTAGGGGAAGCTAGGGAGGGTTATAGAAGATGCTAATTTTAGGGGAAACTAAAGAGGGATATATAGGAACTCTATTTTTGTAATTTTCAATAAATCTAAAATTAGCTTAAAATAAAAAGTGTGGGTTGTTTTTGTTCTGTTTTGTTATTTCTTCAAGGACCATATCAGTGGTTCTTAACCTTTGAGACACACTTGATTAGATAAAGATTTTTCATGATGATGCCCAGGACACTCCTCAGACTAGTGGGACCAGCATCCCTAGTGGGGAGGACACCAGTCTTTGAAAGTCCTCAGGTGACGCCAATGGCAACCCTGGTGGAGGGTCCCCTCTCTGAAAGTCAATTGGCCCATAGTGGGCCTTCAATAAGTCGTCCTTCCTCGGCATAACTGACACCTTTGTGCATTCAACAAATATTGCCGAGTACCTGCTAATGTACAAGGCACAGCAGGGATGAACAAGAAAGACAAGATCTTTATATTCCAGTGGGGGAGTAAAACAATAAATATGTGAGGCTACACATATGACAGGGACTTTTAAAAGAAACAAGTGGATGCAGTAGGGGGAGTCACTGGAGGGGTGGGATCTCCATTAAATAGGGTAATTCAGAAGGGCAGCCCTGAGGATTTGACATTTAAGGGGACATTTCAACTGGAAAGATAGAGTCAGGAGACGGGATGGAGGTGAGGGAGTACATGATACAAAAAGGACAGCCGGAGTCCTGAGGCAGCCTGGCAGCCATAGAGAGGGAGGGGCCGTGGCAGATGGGCCATGAGGAGGAGTCTGGATTTCACTTCAGGTGCCATGGAAAGACTTAAGCAAGGTGGGGGGGGGGGTGTTCTTTTATCTGGTTTAGGATTCTAAAAGATCTCTGGACAACAAAAAGATTACTGTGGTGGCCTGTGGGAACTGGCTCTGTTTGGGAGAGAGATGCTGGTGGCCTGGACCAGGGAGGTGACAACAGAGGAGGTGAGATGCTAACCCACTGAAGCAGGCCTCTGTGTTGAACCCAGGTTTGGGGTAAACAGTCCCCTGGCTGCCCAGCTCTCCCCTCCAGCCCCTTTGTTGCACAGCTGAGCCAATGTTCCTTCCAGAGTCAGCCAGCACCTACTGTAAGAGCCATACTGTCCCCCAGGCCAGCACTGTCACAGCCACGAGATCCCTTCCTTTCAGAGGAAGCCACACATCACATCCCATATTAGCCCCTTAGGTCAGCCACACGCTCTTGGAGTCCCTTAAACCGATAGGGAAGTGAAACCCAGAGAGGAGAAGGCATTTGCTCAACATCACACAGCACATGGAACCCGGGACAGACTGTCCCACTGGCCAGACTGGGTCCTTGACTGGAGTTCACCTCTTCCTCGGAGCCAGAAGGATGGGTGGAGGTATTGGCAGAGAGCTGCCTTGGTGCTCTTGGCAAACAAGGCAAAATTAACAGCTCAAGCCAGGCTGGGCCCACACAGCCTGCAGATGGCAGCATTGACAGTCCAGAGATAGAGCCCCGGGCTGCTCCCTGGGTTCCTTGACCCCCTAACCCAGAGAGACCAAGCTCCCAGGAAAGTCATTCTCACTAAGGTGTGAATGACTGATAGCTTGTCCTTTCCTGAAAGAGAGAGAAAGTATGGGGTTCCAGAAGCAGGAGGAAGGGAAGGCACTAAAGATAAAAACTTTGCCTCCTCCTTTCCCCCCACCCCCCAATACATGCACACAGTTGTATTATCTTGGCAGCTGTAGGCCCTTGGGGCTCAGTTACTAGCTGCAAACTCTTCCACTTAATTTCCCAAATCAACAACAGATGCCAGAGCTAGTGCTCACCCACCCCCATCAGTGCTGGAGTCCCCTCCACAGTTGGTGGCTGTCCCTGCCCTGGCTTTGGATGCTGCCAGTGCCAGAGCCTCGTGCTTATCAAAGGAGCTTATGTCATATGACAACAACTACTAGAGAAGTCCCTTTGTACAGGTGTGCAACAGGGAGAAAGGTATTACAAATCTATAGGAGGATCTATTAATTTCCCGTTGATAGGTGAGGAAACTGAGGCACTGGGAGGCAAAGGGTTGCCCGACATCACACAGAACAGAATGGAGCTGGGACGCAAACCCAGGCCAGAGGCCTGACTCCTGGGAGCTCTCTAGCAGGTAGCCTGAGGGGTCCAGCCCTGTCCGACTTGCCCCATCATTAGCAATCCCTTTGGTCATTGCTCTCCCAAGACCTGGCCAGTGTGCTCAGTTGGTTGAGCATAGTCCCGTGCACCGAGAGGTTTACAGTTCAATTCCAGTCGGGGTACATGCTCAGGTTGTGGGCTCAATTTTTGGCAGGGTGCGGCTGATTGGTGTTTCTCTTTCTCATGAGTGTTTCTCTCTTTCCCTCTTCCCTCCTCTCTTTCTAGAATCAATAAAAACATTTGGTAGAGAATATGTTTATATACTTTCAGAAAAAAACTCCAAGACCAAATGGACTCCTGCAACAGAGAGGAACTGACAGGTCTGCGCCAACCACGGAGACAAGAGGAGAAACAGTCCAGAGATGGAAGACGCTGACGACGCTTTGCCATGCGAGCAGTCAGCAGTTGTGCGTCGCTACAGGATGCCTAGGACCAAACCAGAGAGGGTCGGACCTGCATTGCTACCAGTTGTCCACCATCCAGATACCATTGCTAATGTGTACACATAAGGAACTGTTTGACATTGAAACTGGGACTCAGAACTATTGGACATTAAAATTGGGACTCAAACATTTTTTGTTCTTATAAGTTTATTTCTAGTCTGCAGAGGCAAGATGTTTTTAAAGAAAAGAATCGGGGTGGGGAGCAAGGGACAGATACAGAGGCAAAGAAGCAGTGAACAGACTGTCATACTGCAGTGGGAAGGCAGGGGAGGTTGCTAGGGCGGCTGTAAGAGATCAACCGAAGGACTTGTATGCAAGTATATAAGCATAACCAATGGATGCAAGACACTGGGTGGGGGGGCAGATGAGGGCATGTACTGGGGGATAGGGAAGGCCGGGGGGAGGTCAATAGGGGGAAAAAAAGGAGACATATGTACTACTATATGTAATACTTTAAACAATTTAAAAAACCACATTTTTTTTAAAACGTCTTCTCCCAAAAGCCATGGTGAGGGGGGAAAAGAGGGAGCAGGGGCGGGGAGGACAGGATGGCATGATGGTGGCACAGGCCTAATAGTCACAGGCCCAACTCAGAGGAGACGAGGCAGGGATGGGGCCTCGGGATGTCACTTCACCTCTCTGGGCCACATTCTTTTTCTTTTTTAAAATATATTTTTATTGATTTGAGAGAAGGGAAAGGGAGGGAGAGAGAGATAGAAACATTATGATGAGAGAGAATCATTGATTGGCTGCCTCCTGCGCACGCTTAAGTGCGCGCGTGCGCGCGCGCGCGCGCGCACACACACACACACACACACACACACACATCCGTCCACTGGGGATCGAGCCTGCAACCCAGGCATGTGCCCTTGGCCGGAATCGAACATGGAACCCTTGAGTCCGCAGTCTGATGCTCTATCCACTGAGGCCAACTGGCTAGGGTTCTGAGCCACATTTTGAGCAAAGTTGGGCCCATAGGCCTGGCTTCTCATAATCCGGGCAGGACACTCCCTCCCAACCCCCCCTCCCCACCATGCAGAGTACACACAGGTTCTCTGGTGGTGATTAGGGGACTCTGGGATGAAGGGATGGTGGAGACCAGCCTCACCTCCTCAGGAGGCCCGATCTCCCCTGTTCCCACATTCCTCCAAGGCTCACCCACTTCCTGCCTTGTTCTCCTGGGACTCAGGCCCCAGCCCCATCCTCCCACCCAGGCACAGCTACCTCAACTCAGGCCCCCTCCCTCCTGCAAAAGGCTGTGAATGCTTCTGAGGGCTGGAACATCTGGCTAATGACGGGGAAAGTGCTGAGACGACAGGTTATTTCAACACTGTCATCATCCGTTGGGTATTTCAACACTCAGTGCTTGTGCAAGAGACATAATGGGACCTGTCATAAACTCACGCTGTCTCGAAGCTCAGGCACGTCACGGCGGGGCTGATGGGGAGTTGTTGGGGTTTAGCAATAGGCGCTGTCTTGGGGCCTGCAGCCTCCTTAGGGTTATTTTGGCTCCACTGTGGAAGGCCCCGGAGAGAAATCTCAAGGTGTCAGAGAAAAACCAGAGCAATTACCGCTGGGGTAATTAGATGGTGGCAGAGATAGATAGCCCACCTTCCTGCCTTCCCGCTTCCCTCGGCCTGCCAGGGAGCCGGAGAGGGGAGGACCAGCCGCCCCATCCCACTGGGCCAGCTCCCAGCCAGGCAGCCTCGTGCTTGTGGGGAGGAGGCTGAAGATGACCTCATGGCAGCAGCAGCTGTGAATCACAGCCCTGACCACATTCCCACTTCCCTGGGGGTGGGCAAGCCTGTGGGTGCTCAGAGGTGCAGCTCAACACCCACAGCTGTGGGGAAGCTCCAGGAACCCACCGAACTCTCCCCAGCAGACCAGCATCAGGGCTGGGCTTCGAGTCCTTGATTCAGCTCATCCCGATCCAAGATTTCACCTGCACCCTGACCACCCCTTCAGGAGGCTAAGTAGAAGGTGGAGGGTAGTGTAGCACCAGCTGCAGCAGGGAGGTGAGGTCCAGAGCAGGGCCTGCCAACCACACGGAACAGCGGTAGTGGGGAGCAACGCTGGCTCCTCCCACCACACGGGACCCCAGAGCCACTGCCCCGAGCTGGCAAAACTGGAGGGATGAGTGACCAGAGACCCCCAAAGCCAAGAGAAGCCCAAGCAGAGTACATCCAGGCTGAGAGCCAGCCTGCATCCTCACCCTGCCCTCCACCCATGCCCACCTCACCCCGACGCATGTCTCCAGAGTGTCTGGGAGAGACAGTTCCGGCTGGGGATCTGGCGAGAGCTCATGGAGGATGGGCTGGGATGGGAGCTGGAGATGAGGTGTGGGAGGTGTCAGAAGAGAACACCCAGGGAGAGGGGAGAGTGTGGAGAAGAACATGGGGTCTGGAACACACGGTGCAGGCCATGTGGGTAACACTGACTGAGCCAAGGCAGGGAGGCCCAGGAGCCTGCATTCCTTTGAGAGGAAACAATAGGTATTTGACCACAGGAGGTCCACATGCTCCGCGGTGCATGGAGCCGCTTCTAAGGCTCTGTCTGAGAGCAAGAAGCAGGTGGAGCATTCTGGGGAAGGAAGAGGAAGGTGAGAGGCAGACCATGACCATTAGGCCAGACCATTCATAACCAGCTGGGGACATGGCCAGAATGAGGGGTGGGAGAGAAGGCAGGCGCCCGGTGAGGGCCTGGGGATGTGGGAGTAGATCCCAGGATTACATTCCATGCTGGCAGGACTAGGATGATGAGGGGCCTGTCTCAGAAACATACCAACGAAGTGGAGAGGGTTCACAAGGGACTCTGGGTTTTCATGGACATTGGCCCCAGCCAGTCCACGCCCCTCCACCAGCAAGGATGCTGATTCTTTGCTTGATCAGAACTTTTTTAAAATATATATTTTTTATTGATTTTTTACAGAGAGGAAGGGAGAGGGACAGAGAGTTAAACATTAATGGGAGAGAAGCATCTATCAGCTGTCTCCTGCATGCCCCCCACTGGGAATGTGCCCGCAACCAAGGTACATCTCCTCAACCGGAATTGAACCTGAGACCCTTCAGTCCGCAGGCCGACGCTCCATCCTCTGAGCCAAACCAATCAGGGCTTGATCAGAACTTTTAAAAGGCAGTCAGATATTCTCCCAGGACACATTATCCAAGAAAGTGACACTGTATGGCTCTTGGCTCATGCTCTAAGATGCAGACTCCTTCCCTGCAAACTCCTCCCCTGATCCCACCTCCTGGCCTGTCTCCTCTTTCCAGTGTTCCCTCCTTGGCCTCTCCCAGGCTTCATTCAAGGTCACCCATAGGGTCACCAGGGCAGCCCTCCCCAGCCTGCCAACTGCCCCCCCCCAGCTGAACCCCACCTGTCCTCAGCACAGCCCGTGCCTGTCCCTCCACTGGTGTGCCCACTGCTCGGCCCCCACCAGCCTCACCTCCTACCTGGACTCCCACTGCAGCCTCCCCTTGTCCTCCCCTGGCTGAGCTGCAGCCCGGTGCCCCCACCTCCAGGCCTCCCCCTCTGCCCTCTCCCAGCTCCCCTGCAGGAAGCTAGTCATCCAGCCCCCAACCAGGCATCCACTGCCTGTCCTTGGGGAGAGGACCTGTCAGCAGGACTGTGCATCCCCTCTGCCACAGGCCCTTTTCCAAGTGCTATTTTTACAGGAGGCAGTCACTGCCTTCAGACATATAAAGGCTGGGTAGTGGGATGGTTTTCCCTGACGGGCGCCCAGGTCTCAGTGATGCTCATGCCTGTCCTATGTGGCCGGCACCATCGTCCTTCCACAGGTGGGGAGCCAGCCATCCCTCCTTGAGTGCCCCATTTAGGAACCTTCTCTGAACATGACCTATGCCCTCTCAATGTGAGGTGCCTTTGAGGCTGGTTCACATGATGACAGGGTAACTGAATGCTAGGACCTCAGGATGGGGAACAGAGAGGGGAAGTCAACTCCACACAAGGGTTGGGATGGAGGTGGACAGGAATGGCCACACTCCCTCCTGCCTGCTTCATGCCAGATTGCATACTGGGCCCTGGTGTCAGAGATCTCTGCTCCCCCAGCCCCAGGAGACATTCTTAGCCCAAAGGGAGCTGAACACAGCATAAGAAGAGGCCACCAGCTCCCATGGTGCTGTGGGAGCCTAAGGAGGGTGCCCTGGCTACCCCGATTCCCAGGGCACAGGGGCAGCCTCGCCGCCCAGCCTCCTGCTTCTCCAGAGGCAGCCGAGATGCTGTCAGTGGTCCAGGCTCTGGGCCTCCCATTGTCACTTCCCCCACTGCTCTGCCGGATGGCACCGTCTCCTAATGCATCTGCCTGTTTACATTCCCCCAACGAAAAGCAGCTTTGTTTATGGAAAAAAGCTATTTTGGTTCCACGTTTTCTCTCTCAACTCCTCCGACTCCCAGGCAGAATGGCTGCTGCTCTCTTGGGGAGCTGAGGCGCCATGGAGGCCATCTCCACCTCCTTGAGGAAGTGCCATGGGGGCCCCTCATCTGTAAAAGGGCCCAGGACAGGGCACTAGTGCACAGTGCCATCGTCTCCCCTCAAGGCTCTAGGGACAGGATCAATGTGAGAGCCAACGTCAGCACAGGGCAGATCAATGTTCCCGGAGGGCAGAACAGGGGCTTGGGACACCACCCCCTCGGTGCACCACACCAGCCCTGGGCGCATCAAACAGGCCCGTCGCCTCCCCCGCCCAGTGAGTAACCTTGTCCCCATTATACAGATGAGGAACTGAGACTCCCAGAGGTGAAGTGACATCTCCCAGCTTTCAAAGCTAGTGAGACCCAGGGGTTTCCCTCCAGATCTCATGCCAGTTCCCCAACACGTGTCCTGGGATGGAGGGAGATGGGCCTATATAATGAGGGATTCCATGGCCACGGTCATTTCTATAAAAAGCCACAGCAAACATTTCATTCCGGGCTCAGGAAACAGTGAGCTAAGCGTGAGCAGGCATAATCAAGTCCTGTGACATGGGCACTCCTCCAGAGGGAAGCTGCCATTTTCCAGATGGGAACCCCAAGCCCGGTAGGAGTGAGAATAAACCAGCCATGCCATCCTTCTGAGAAAAAAGCAAGAGGCAGGTTCCCTGTGCCCAGTGCACCTGCCTCAGGCAGGAGATGGGGAGACGGTGTGTGTGTGTGTGTGTGTGTGTGTGTGTGTGTGTGTGTGTGTGTCTGGGGTGGTGGGGGGGCGGGGAGGAGGCGCAGAACGGTGTCAGCGGCAGGGGGTTCTACTGAATGCTCACCGCACTCCATGCAGGATGCTCCCCCTCCTCCTACCTCATGGCCATGCTCCCTTCCTCTGTGGAATTTGTGATTTCTGGTGCAGGCACATTACCTGGACTGCCAAAGCAGGTCAACAGCTGTCACCATGACAACAAAGCAAAAGGAAAAAGAAAAGCTGACAGAGGTGGAACACCCCCTACAGAGACTGCAGGACACCTTCCCTGGCCCTACGTCCCCTGCCCCAAGATGGGGAGCCCACGTGGGGAGCCCATGCTCGGATGGCAATCAGGGAATGATTAGAGAAGAACATCCAGACCCTCAGTGGAGGGATATACAGCACCAGGGGATCTTGTTCCTTGGACAGACAGGTGTCCACTTCACAAAGGTGCCTGGAAGCCACCCTCGCACCAAAGCAGTGCTGCCCGAGATGCCTTTTCTCCATCCTCCAGTTAATCCCAGAAGGGAGAACAGTTGCAAATCAGAGTGACACGCCCTCCCAGGCAGAGGGCAAGCATGGAGGGGAGGTCAGGGCTTCCCCAGTTGGACCTCAGGAGGTCACTATGACCGAGTCAGCACCAGGGCCTTTCTTGAAGCATCTTTTTATTTTAATATTATTTGTTGACTTGAGAGAGAGAGAAACATCCATTTGTTGCTATTAGCTATGCATTCAGAGGTTGCTTCTTATATGTGTCCTGACCGAAGATTCAACCCGCAGGCGTATCAGGATGAGACTCGAATCAACTGAGCTACCCAGCCAGGCCAGCGTGTCTTCCAGAAGAGGAAAATGTGGCCACTTGGCCTAGTGGCCTCCTGCCCCAGACTGTCTCCCCAACAGTGATTTTTTCCCCCAGTCTAATAATAGGAACGGCCGACTTGAACTAGGCTTTCCCTGCTCCCTGGAAAGCACTGTGATTGGCTGATAGCAATAGTTTATAAAATACAGTCACAGCCTCAGCCTGCCACTGCCCTCGTCTTGCATCACCACACTTGGGAGGAAGTCCTGTGACCTGGGAGGCGCTGGGGCCAGCCACACGCCATAGGCCCAGGGCCTGGGTTCAAAGGACCCCTCACACTCGAGTACAGTCCTGTACAGTTTACAGAAGGCTTTCCCCTGCCTCATCCCGATTCACCCTTTGAGGTGGATAAGGAAACAGAGAGGGGATGTCACACACTTAGAAAGCACAGTGCCAGAACCCAGCCCTCTTCTTTCTTCACCTCAGCTCATAAACAAGTGCTCAATTGCCCACTCTGTGCCCAGCACTGGGTGGTAGAGGCCTGGGGTGGGTGTGGATCTGGCCCTGCTATGGGCCTCAGCCCGTGCCATCCAGCCCTCAATCAGCAGAGGGTCCTGACCAAACCCAGATCAAATCCCACCCTGCCTGGCCTGCCCAGAGCCTGCAATAATAGTTCCCGCTGCCTAGATGATCATCCCAGCCCTGGACCTGATGTGTTGAGATCCAGTACAAAACCGTCTCTGTCTGCCTCTCCCTCTCTAATTCCCTCGTCATCACTTCGCACTCTCTTTGTTTTGGCCAAATAGACCCTATTCTTCCTTCCTGAAAACTGCTGACATATGGCAAGCACACCCTATTTCCTGTCCACGGGGTCTATATTAAGCTACCAGAACGCTCCCTATGCACACTCAGTGTGGCCCCTCCAGGCCTTTGCCTCGGGTATTATGTTCCCCCATCCATCCACATGCACTTCAATGCCCGGTTCAAATTCTACCCTCCACAAAGACACCCCACAAAGAAGTGACCACTGCCCTGTATCAGAGCTGAAGCAGATCACTCTGCCTGGCATCAGAGCTGCAGGCCTGTCTCTTATTCCTTCCTCCAGATGGTGAGTTTCTGGGGTGAGGTAGGGGTCTGCAAGGAAGGATGTGACCTCTCTCAGAGACCCTAGTACTGAGCACAGCATCCCGCCGAACACAAGAACTGCTTTTGATGATTGTCTGAATGAATGAATGAGCAAAAGGAGAAAAGAAAAAGACATAGAGTGGCCTGTGGCAAGCTTTTGGGGTGTCCATCATGCTCACAGCATGCTCAACAGCGGGCTCCTCCCTCTGTGTTATAGACCTCCTAGGGATAAAAAAAAAAAAGACTCTGAAAGCTTCCCCAACGCCTGGAGAATTCCCCACCTTATGAGTTTCCATCTTCCCTCACGGAAGCCACTCATCCACCTTCTGGCCTCTCTTGCAGCTAGGATTAATCATGTGCCCTGGCCTCCACCAGTCACACCCCCAGACTCAGGATGGGAGGGGTGATCTAGGAAACAGATGTCACGTGGAACTCATCTTGACTGGCAGGGTTCAGCTTCCATGTCCAGTTTCCAAGGCAATGCCATGACTAGTATGGGAGGGCATGGGGGCCAGCCGGGTCTGCCCACACAGCAGTCCTGTAGGGAGATCTGGGCCCCCTCCTGGTTCTGGTATTCTAGATTTCCTGGAAATTTCATGCTATGGCGTATCCTTGGATAAATTTCTTATCTGCCTAACCGGGTCAGAGTTGGATTCTGTAACTGAAATTCCAGACCCTGGCGTGTTCACCTCACAATGATGAAAGTGCCCAGGAAGCCTCCATTGAGCCCAGCTTAGACAGGCATCTGTGCAAGAGAAAGATGTCCAGCCAGGCCCTGTGCGGGGCTTGTGAGGGCAGCAGGCTGAGAGGGACAGAGATGCACCTTGTCAGGCCCTCCCTGGCCTGTGGGTGCCTACCCACCAAAGTGGGATCAGGACAGGTTATGAGAGGTGTTGCCAGAGGTCCTGACGCTGCCCCCTGTACCCCTGCTCTTATTTCTGCCTATCAATCCTCTTAACCTCTGCTAACTCCTTCTCATCATCCTATATAATAAAAAGTTAATATGCAAATTGACTCTCATGTCCTCACATCACAAGATGGCCCCAGGGGAGGGCAGTTGGGGGAGGTCAGGCCTGCAGGGGAAGGCAGCTGGGGGCGATTGGGCTGGCAGGGGAGCAGTTAGGTGTCAATCAGGCCAGCAGGGGAGCAGTTAGGGGCAATCAGGCAGCCAGGCAGGCAACAGTCCTGGATTGTGAGGGGGATGTCCCAGATTGGAGAAGATCCAGTGTGGGCTAAGGGACACCTCCCCGCTCAGGGCAAAAATTTCATTCACCAGGCCTCTAGTCTTTTAATACTCAGCTTCTCATTATCTCCTTCAGGAAGCTTCCAGCTCTACCTCTTCTGGGCTAGGTGCCTCCTCGGTGGTTCCAGTGCCCCCAGCCAAACCTGCCAGTGCCCTTCCATACTGTATAACTATCCATTGCCACATCCATCTATGTTCTTACTGGCTGGTGACCCCCAGAGAGCAGGGGTCATGTCTTGTACATTTTGAGAAGTCCACACCAAGAGTAGTCCTGGTGCATAGGAGATGCTCAAGGAATGTTTGCTAAGTGACTGCATGAGTGACTGAGTGAGTGAGTGAACATGCTTGCTTGTGGAGAAGTGAGAGGACTCTGAGCTCAGTGAGACTAGAAGAGAGGCAATTGCCCAGGTTACCCTGGGGCTTGGTGGGTGTGCCCATCCCTACTTGACCCCCAGACTAGTGATAACCTGCTTGGCTTATGTCTGTGTAGAGGAAATATGCAGGGCTGGTCAATGCTGCCTGGCCATTGCCTGCTACTCAAGCTGCCATGCATTTCTTAGCAAATGCAATGGAAACATATTTTCCAAACCTCCTTATCCCATATTATTTGTACCTTATAAATTTAAACCTTTCCATTTGTTTACTTGGGACCCTTGTCAAGCAGATGTCAAGGAAGGAGGCAGCAATAGCAGTTTCCTGGACAGCTGTGAGTAGAAGTCAACCCTTTGGAATAGCTCTTCCTCCTCTGACGTGGGCAGGTGGGGGAAGTTCCCAAGGGGCTCCTCGGGAGGCATCAGACCTCTCCACCCCACCAGCCCTGCTGCCACGATCAGCACAAGGGTTCAAGTTCCAAGGGACTGACGCCCTGCTGTTGCAGGCTGGGGTCAGCAGGGTCAAGGCTGCACCAGAATGACTCGCAGCCCAGCCTGTGGATGGTGGAAGACTCTGGACGCTTTCCCAGAATGTCTGTGGAGTCCTCAGGTGGAGCGAGACTGGTCACATCTCACAGCTGCTTGTGACCTGAAACCCTGCCTCCACTGCATTTCAGTTTGGGGACAGTCTCAGCTTCTTGCTCAAGATGGCTTAGTTCTCCACCACAGCCATGCAGGCGTGCAAATCCTTTTCCACCAGGCATTTGTTTGGGTAGAGGTTTACTGCAGTTGGAGAGACAGAAAGATCTCATTTGCAATTATAAGAGTCTTTCTTCCTCCTTGTCTCTCTGCTGTCTTTGTCCTGGCACCTCCCTTCTTCATCCTTCAACTCATGTCTGCTGTCGACTGTCTACTGTCAAAGTAGAGTTTTCCAGCCTGTTTTCTACCATAGAGAACCTAATCAGTTTTCCAAATCAGGAACAACTCGTTTCTAAGGGGAATTTGGTGCCGGTTCATAAAACGATGGAATTTTATCCCACTACAGTGGCACTGGACTCACCCTCTCAACAGACACAGTTCCTGGCACCTCTTGCATTCCCGGGACCCAGAACCGAGTGGAGCAGAGAGCCAGACCTCACAGAGTCCAGGCAGCAGGAAGGGAAGCCCTAAGGAGACCACGGTAGGGTAGGCAGGAGATGCTGGGAAAGGGCAAGCACAACACAGACTCAGAGAGGACACAGGAGGGGCAGCTCCTTCTACCAGGAGGAGCCAGAAACGGCTTCACAGAAGAGGTGATGGGAAGGACAGTCTTAAAGGGGTTTCATCAGGGGAGGAGGCAGCTGGAACAGAATCATCATGAATACCTCTCTGAGATGCACGGCTCAGGCTGGGCTATAATCGTCAGTTCTTGTGTCTGCCTCACCCATCAGACTGGGAGCTCCTGGAAGATGATCTCCTTCCAAAGCCAAGTTCAATCAATCCCAGCCTGGAAGGAAGAAAGGGAGGAGGATAAGTAGGGGTGGGAGCCCTGGCAGCAGCAAAGAATCCCTAGGCACCCAAAGCCACAGGACCGCTGACACTATGGCAGAGACAAGAGGCAGAATTGGTTGGATTTGCAGCCTACACACAGCAGTGGACACGTTCACTTCAAACTGCAAGTGAGCAGAATAGGGGGCTGCGGGTCCTTGGGTCACTTCTATGAGAGGCACTTGTGAGCCACCAATACCCATCACAGCCCTGACAAGAGCGACGAGCTCACATCTACCCAGCACTCTAGTTAGAAAGATGTTTTAAAGCCCATGAGCCTGGTGTAATCAAGGTGTGGACCCTACAGTCCACCTATGACCCCACAGAACCAAGAGAGGAGAGGAGAGGAAACACTGTGTGCTGTGCAGGATTATTAGCCAGTAGGTTTTCCGGTCCCCTCACCTCCCTGTTCCTGGAACTTCCAAAGCAGAGAGAGTGAGCAGCTCTCGGTGTGACAGTTAATTACGGGTTGCCTTGCATTGTTCTCTAATCACTGTGTCAGGCTTGGGAGGCGCCTCACCTGCACTGGATCCTCCAGCACAAAGGATGTGCCTCCTGCATCTTCTCTGTGCCCACTAGCTCCCTGTAGTGCCAGCCCCGAATCAGGTCCACGCACACCCTCTGATTGCTCAGCTGATTCCTCTACACATGGCTCCACCTTGTTATCCTTTGGGAGGTTGATAAAATACGGATGCCCAAGCCCCACCCAGGAGACTGACCTAACTGGTCTAAAGCAGTGTTTGGGCACCAGTATTTTATTAAAACTAAAATGATCAGTTTGATGTGCAATGAGGGCTGAGAGCCTCATTTCCTGCAACAAATGCAGCAAATGCCACTGGGAACTGTGTACCTGGAAGACTGGCTCTTGATAAAGTTTCATCCCTTTTCATATTTCTTCTACATCAATGTTTTCAAACCGCCCCCCAACACACACTATATCAGATGACATACACTGTATCAGATGACCCCTAAACCTCAGTGTCCAACCAGAGAGACTTTAGGCTCCAAAACACAACCCCACAGGGTCAGAGCTCCATCAGTACTATGACCTGGGTGAAGAGCACCACCAGCACCGTGATGAATAGCTGCATCCTTAAGGCTATCAGTGATTGGAAACCAAACATGAACTAGAATGACAATGGAAGGCCTTGTGGTAGTTCCTGTAGCTATGGGTCTAAGGCTTATTAGCATCACCAAGGACCACACCTCTTCACACTGAAATATCTGGGGGAAGAACCCTATTGATCTAGTCAAGTGCCTACTCAACACCAGTTAGCTGAGACCTAGAACAGAAGTCGCATAGCACAGACAGGGCTGCTAGAGACAGAGGAAAGCCAGATAGATGGTGGGGTGAAGACAGATCTCAACAATTTCTTCCCCCCAAAGACGAGGCATTTACAGTGTTAGATGAATAACAACAATAATGACAAAATCCAGAGAGGCATTTTTGCTAACTGCTGTATTAGTTAGGAACCTGGTAAGAAACAGATCTGGCACTCAAATGGGGTAATTGAAGAAATTTAATAAGGAGACTAATTACAAAGGGGAGAGTTAAGAGAATCAACAAGGGATGGTGAGGCACCCAAGGATTAGCTGTTACACCCCCCTCGCTGGGCATGAAAGGGCACGGGGAGGCCAGCAAGAGCAGCAGCCCAGGAGAGGGCTGCCCAACTAACCACTGTCTTATTTGAACAAATGCTGCCACTGCCAGACTTGGAAGAGTAGGCACTGGGGGGATGTCGAGTCTCTCTCTCGGCCTGTTTTCTGACCTGCTGCTGACCTCTCATTGACTGAACATAACTGGAAGCCAGTGAGAGCACAAGGGATACAACCCGGGGTGGTCAGCCTTCCAGGCAGAGAGCAGGTGGAGAAGCATGGAGAATGCAGCTGAAGGAACAAATGTGAAACATCCGCGAAATTGGGCAGTCACCCAAGTGAAATCTATTCCCTGGCCTCCCGTTTCCCAGCAAGCAGTAACTTTAAAGTCACTCCTGCTCTCCACACTGTTCTTCTACCATGTTCCATCACTAAGTCGTAGGATCACCTCCCAAACATTTCTGGAGTCTGTCCCTTCCTCTGCCTTTATTCCTTCTCCCTTGGACTATTGCAAATTATTTCTCAACTGGCTTCCTTCTCTGTGTCCAACCAAATCCACCCACCAAGATACGACTAACTTGACCATGACTTTTCTTAGCTAATATCCTTCGGGGGCGGGGGGGGGGGCTGCCTTCAGGATAACAGGCAGCCTCACCCTCGGCTACAGAGCTACCCACCTGCACAAAGTGGGCTGGAGGAAGATCATCAAGGTTGGTGGCAATCTGGTTAAGGAACTGGGTCTCCTTCCTTAAGCAAATGGGAAACTAAAGAAGCTTTGATAAGATTTTGTTATTGTTGTTCTTTGTTGTCAATTTTCATTTTGAAATAATTTCAGACTCCCCAAAAAGTTGCAAACATGGTACAAAGAATTCCCATATACTCTTTGTCCAGATTATCTAAATGTTAATATCTTACACAGTACAATGATCAAAATCAGGAGGTAGTATTACCTAACTTATAAACCTTACTTGAATCTCCCAGGTAGTCCCACTGATGGGTCAACTCGCTTTTAGTTGTCATGAGCCTTTAGTCTCCTTTAACCTGGAACAGTTCCTAGTCTTTGTCTTTCGTGTGCTTGACACTTGTAAACAGTACTAGTCAGTTGTTTTCCGGAACACCCCTCCACTTAACTCTGTCTGATGTTTCCTCATTAATAAATTCAGAGTATTCATTTTTGGTAAGAAAACCACAAAAGTGCAGTTATCTCCTTCTCATACAGGAGGCTGGTGGTGTCAGTTTTCCTTGATACCGTTGGTAATAATTTTGATTATTTGATTGAGACTTTGCAGTGCAAAGTTGCTATTTCCCCTTTGTTAGTAATAAGTCTTGTGGGGGAAACCTATATGCTTTTTGCCCACTGATTTGGACATCCTTTAACAATTCTTACCAGAAATAATTCTTATTATGGAATTTGCCAAATGGTGATTTTCAAGTCCATCATTTCTTCTACATTTATTAGTTGAAATTCCACTGTAAGGAGAAAAAAAAGGCAGGATATCCACCAAACAAAAGATGATTCCCAGGGATCAAAACAGCCTGCTCAATATATTGCAAATCACATGCCTGATAATGGACTTGTATCTAAAATATATAAAGGACCCTTACAATTCAATAATAAAAGAAAAATAACCTAATTTTAAGATGAGCAAAGGATCTAAAGAGACATTCTAATATATATATATATATACAAGTGACCAATAAGCAATGTAAAGATTTTCAACATAATTAGGCATTAGAGAAATGAAAATGAAAATCAGTGAGATGTTACTTGGTACCCAACTGGATAGCAATAATAATAATAAAAAACACCACACATATAAGAGGTGTTGGAGGGTAGACAGTAAAGGGTAAAGGGGTCAGCTATATGGTGACAGAAGGGCATTGGACTTTGGGTGGTAAACACACAATGCGATATACAGATGATGTATCATAGAATGGCCTTGAAAACTATATAATTCTATTAACCATTGTTATCCCAATAATTTTTTTAAAAGAAGTGCTGGCGAGGATGTGGAGAAATCAGAACCCTCATATGCTGCTAGTAGGAATGTAAATGATGCAGTTGCTTTGGAAAACAACCTTTCCTCCAAAGGTTTAATATAGAGTTCCCATATGGCCCAGAAACTCTCCTCCTCAATATGTACCCACGGGAAATAAAAGCATACGTCCACACAAAAACGTGTAAACAAATGGTCCTAGCAGCATTATTCATGCCAAAAAGTGGAAACAATCCAATGTCCATCAACCGATA